>JAQQSV010011341.1:0-13028 GCA_028646515.1 Pseudochirops corinnae | reverse complement strand
TGGCGCCACAGGCTCCACGTGACCACATTCAGCCTATTAGGGAACAGAGTATACTTTCAAATATCCAAGGGTCCTCAGAGTCACGTAGCCACTTTAGCAAAGGGCCTAGGGGCAGGGAAGATCTTCAGATTCCCATAACATCCCTGAAGCTCTCATTTCTCTATGCTGCAGAGAAAGTTTCAGTTTTCACTAGTAGAGGGAGTTTTCCTCATACAGGGAGTTTCTGATGCCAATAAATCACAAGTCCAATCCATATATCTAGCATTTTAAAAAGCAGGAGTACAATGGGTATTAGGAAACACTTCTCGTTTCTGTTTAGTTTTGTACAAGTCTATTATTGGCTAGTCCCAAAGAATTCAAGCTTCTTTGTCTTGTTCCTGTCTTTATCAAAGGATTTTAGTAATCTTGATACTAATGCTGTAGGATTCCATAAAGACCTCAGCAAAGAAATTATAGCTTCATTCATTCATTGTTCTTTCACTAATTTACTAGATATTTTAGAATTATCCAAAAGAGAAAAGCACTCTCAAAAGTACTCCCTTTTCCTGGAGATCTTTGAGTGTAGATTGTAAGAGGTTTTGTTGAATATTTTGGAGACGATGGTTGACCTCACCAGGGTTTGGGTTTGGACAATTTAACAGCTGAAGTCTCTTCAACCTCTGATGTTCTAGATTTCTAAACACTCAATGTATCATTCTAGACTACATATGGTCTTAGCCAGTCATTCATTGCCTGGGAAGTTATCTCAATTGGGATAGTCATAGTTAGATTAGAGGAGGTAAGATTAATGAAATGGATCGTATCTCTAATTTTTCTTTGTTTGAGACTTTTAGGAGCCCTCTGTTTAATTCTTCAAGGCCAATATAAAGCAACTTGCATTGCAGGAAGATGCCTAGCCAAAATCTATGTGTGTGTATCCTGTTTTTTTTTTTTTTTTTTTTACTATTGAGAAACAAAATAGTAAAGTGTGAGAACACCATGTGCTAAGAAAGACCCTCAAAATGTAAATATTAATAAACATCTCTTAAGTTGCAAATCAAAATGAAATTGCTAAATACGTCACAGGGAACTGTTAGTCTTATTAGAAAACTTTGCAACAAGTCAAAATCTGGCATGAGCCTTCTTGCCTCTAGAGAGTTCCTACAGTTCATTCTTACATGAGATCACATAAGCTGAGTTGGAAACAAATATGAAGATGAGATAACCTTCTTGCAGAGCTAGAGAGAGAAGAACTGATGTCTAGAAGGGGATAAAATTCAAGGTTAGGAAGAGGCCCTCAAAACGGAAGGATCTTTGAGGGAGACTAGCAGAAGCAGTTGTGGTCCCAGATATTAATTCTCTCTTGGTGTGTGCCCAAGACTGAAATAACATTGCTTACATCGCGTTAAAAATACCTGTTCTGAGCATGTGCACACGTGTAAGTCTGTTGTTGTCTGACAACTGAGGAAAAGAATATATGAGAGAGAAATACAAGGAAAGGCTGTGTCCAATAGGGATCAGCATAGGCCATTTGCTCACCTAGATCCTAAGCCTGGCTCCTTGTAAACGTCTTTGCCACAGCTGCTTTGATTTCTCGGTTCTGCAGACTATAGATGTAGGGATTTAGTGTTGGAGCTACCACAGAGAACATGACTATGGCCACAAGATCTTGATAATCCTCTTGACTTTCAACTTCTCCTGGAGGTTGTAGGTAGACACTCACCACAGTTCCATAGAAAAGTATAACTACAGTAAGATGGGATCCACAAGTGGAAAATGCCTTGCGGAAACCCCCAGGGGCTCGAATCTGACAAACAGCAGCTCCAATGAAGACATATGAGGCCATAATGCAAAGAGCAGGCAAAATGATTACAGAACCACCCTCAAATATAACCATCATGTAGTTGAGGGAGGTGTCGGAACAGGCAAGATGTAGCAAAGGATGGATATCACAGAAGAAGTATGGGAGAACATGATTGCTACAGAAGGTGAGACGTGCAAGGAGGACTGTATGGAGCAGAGAATGCAGGGCTGTGCCTACCCAAACAGCTCCCAGGAGCACCATGCATCGTGACAGTGTCACCACAGTAGGATAGTGCAGTGGTTTGCATATGGCTACATACCTATCCCATGCCATGGCAGCTAACACATAGCTGTCCACATTGCCTGCCATCAGGAAAAAGAAGACTTGGGACAGGCAAGCTGAATGGGTGATGGTCTGGTCCCCTGTCAGCAGGGCATAGAGGAGCCTGGGCACTGTAGCAGAAGTGAAGCAGAGATCTGCCAGGGACAGGTTGACTAGGAGTATGTACATGGGTGTGTGGAGGCGTGAGTCTGAGCCAACAGCAACAAGAATCAGCAGGTTCCCTAGGAGAGCTGCCAGGTATAGGGCCAGGAACAGTGGGAACAGGAGTTCTTGGTGATTGGAGAAGGCCAGGAGGAGGAACTCATAGGTGCTGGTCTGATTTTCCATTGTTATGTTGCTGCTGAGTCTGAGCCTAGATTGGGGAGATGAAGAGATGGTTTGAGAGAGAGAGAGACAGAATCCCACAGCTAATCCACTCACAAGGCTGGCTATTTCACCTCATTAAGGTCTTAAAAAAAAATGTTTCATAACCTGAAGAGATTTCACACTTCTCAGCTTTGGCAGCATCATAGGAATAATTGTATAATCTCTAAAGGACACTAGTATCATCAAGTCATATGAAAATATGTATTAAGTCATGGTAGCAAAAAATCTTCTTGATTTATTTTACTTTTTAACTAAAATTTTACTTAAAGCACTTCATTACTATTACTTTATTACTTTTTTATTTCTCCCAAATGGTCTAACACAGTGTCTTACACCCCTATTTTCCCTGGAATGAATACCCATGAACAAACTCATTTCTAGAAGTTTGCTTAAATTGAAAATTTCCAGTTCCTTCTCAAATGTGTCCACTGACTTTGACTATAAACAAACCACCATTAGAATAGTCATTCTGAAATAAACACTAGAGGCAGGAAGGGTGTGATTCTGCCAGCTATGACTCAGACTCCTATCCTGCAGACCATCTTTATTCTTTTTTAGCCCTGTGTCCTAAATCTTCTGGGGCTCTAGTTTTTACTTGAAAGAGTGTCTTCCTAGTCACCGGGGTATAAAGATTAACTCTCTGAGATAGAGAAAAATGTCTGTCTTCCCTTAATGACCCTGAAAGATGTTTGGTTAAGAATAAAGCTTAACTAAATGCATCAACTCTGGTTGATGAGAAAAAATTTTTGTTATCAGAAGACTAGAATTTAAATCTTAAGTCAACCCCTTGCTAGCTATGTGAGCCTGAGCATGTCGTTTAATATCTGAACCTGCAAAATTATATTAAAGCTTTCTCTACTCCTTTGCAGGGCTGGTTAGAGTCCCAAATAAGATACTATGCATTTCCTGTTTTGTTCATTAAGTATAAACGTATGCATATAAATATTTATGTATATTTGCATGTACGTTATGTATAAAATATGCAGGAAGGAGATCAAAGGTAAAAAAGAAAGTGTCTCTCACACACATATATACATAAATAAAGACATATATAAATATGTGAAAATATAGATATATATGGGTGCATATATATAACAATGTATACATTTATGTGTATGTGTGTATATAAATATATAAAAATATATATCCATTCTTTATGGAGAGATTAGTTGAAACAAAAAAAACCAGTCCCTTGATTGGGGAATGGTTAAACAAATTATGTTCTACAAATGCAAAGAATATTACTCTGCTTTAAGAAATGAGAAATAGGTCTAAAATTTATAGGAAATGGTGTCAAATTTATAAGAATGCAAGTCATTGATAAATGGTCAAAGGCTATGAATAGGCAGTTTTCACATGAAGAATTTAAAGCTGTCTATTGCCACATGAAAGAAATGCTCTAAATCACTATTGATTAAAAAATGAAAATTAAAACAACTCTGAGGTTCCACATCACACCTATCATATTGGCTAACATGACAAGATAGGCAAATGATAAATGTAGAAGATGGGGGGAAATTAGAACACTGATACATTGTTGGTTTAGTTGTAAACTGATCCAACCATTGTGAAGAACAATTTTGAACCATGTCCAAAGGACTACAAACCTGTGCATACTTTTTGATCCAGCAATACAACTACTAGGTCTGTATCCCAAAGAGATCACAAAAAAAGGGAAATGACTGACATTTACAAAAATATTGATAGCAGCTCTTTTGTGGTGGTAAAAATTGGAAACTGAGAGGATGCCCCTCAACTGGGGAATGGCTGAACAAGTTGTGGTATATGAATGTAATGGAATACTATTGTTTCATGAGAAATGATGGGCAGGCAGACTTCAGTAAAACCTGGAAAGACTTGCATGAACTGATGCTGAGCAAAATGAGCAGAACCAGGAGAACACAGTACACAGTAACAGCAACATTGTGCAATTACTGATTTTTGTTAGACTTAGCTCTTCTGAGTAAAGCAATGATCTAAGACAACACCAAAAGATTCAGGATGGAAAAAGCTATCCATATCTAGAGAAAGAGCTATGGAATCTGAATGCTGATCAAAATTATCTATTTTATCTTCCTCTTATTTTCTATTTTTTGCTTCTCATGGTTTTACCATTTTATTCTGATCTTTCTTTCACAATATGACTAATGTGGAAATATGTTTAATATTTTCATGTGTGTTTAGCTTATATCAGATTACATGCTGTCTTGGGGAGGTGAGAAATTCTTGGGGGGATAGGGTGAATTTAGAACTCAAAATCTTATAAAAGCTATTGTCAAAAACTAAAAGCAAATAAATTAATTCATTTTTAAAAAGAAGTGAGAAATATGATGAATACAGAGAATTATGGGAAGACAAATTAATAGCAAAGTAAAGTAAGCAGAATTAGGGAAAATAATCTATACTATTGCTTCAGCCAATTCCTGTGACATCCCAGACCAAAACCCCTTTCATGGCTCCATTTCCCTTTGTCTTGTGTCTCACCTCATTAGAATACAAGCTATCTACAGGCAGATGCTCTAACTCTACCTTCTATTCTTATCCTAGAGGTTGGAAAGTAGTAAATTCTTAATAGATGTCTTTCATGGATCCACTAATATATAAACATCAATACATCATCATAATCATTAATAATTTCAAATTTTGTCAAGTAGAATTAGATACAAACTTAGGAACTTGTCTTTCCCCCTAAACCCTCCCCTTCTCCTACTATCCCTCTTACTTCAGAGGAAAACATTATCCTCTGGGTTTCTCAGGTTTGCCATCTAGGAATCATCCTGGATTCCTCACTGTCTCTCACTCCCCTGCACCACCCCAAACCAATCTGTTGCCAAAGACTATTGATTTTACCTTTCCAACGTCTTTTGATTGTGCCGTCTTCCCTCCTCTGACTCTGCCACCACTGTGGTGCTGCCCATCATCACCTGATCCCTGAACCATTATAATAGCCTGTTTGTTGGTCTGCCTGTCTCAAGTCTCTCCCCCACCCCAAATCATCCTTAATTTAGGCACTAAAATGATTTCCCTATACTAAAGATCCAAACATATCACTCCCTACTCCATAAACTCCAATGGCTCCCTATTGCATTCGGGACAATCAAAAATCCTCAAGATACTTCATAATCTAGACCCCTCTTACCTTCCAGGCTTCTTACACCTTACTCCCCAACATATATTTTTCAGTCCAGTGACACTGACCTCTGGCTCTTATAGGAACAAAACACTTCATCTCTCATGTCCAGGCATTTTCTTTGGTTATCCCACACGCCTGTAATGCTCTCCCTGCTCTGCTTTACCTACCAACCTCTCTTGGCTTCCTTTAAGTCTGAACTAAAATGCCATCTTTTACTAGAAACCTTTCTGAATCACTCTTAGTTTTAGTGCCTTTCCTCTGTTAATTATTTCCTATTTATTATCCATATAGCTTGATTTGTATATATTTGTCTGCATGTTGTCTTCCCCATTAGACTCTAAGTTCCTTGAGGACAGGAATTGTCTTTTTCTTCTTGTTGTATCCAAAGCGCATAGCATACTTTTTGGCACATAGCAGATGCTTAACAAATCTTTGTTCTTTGATTGCTCAACAAGTTCATTGTTGTTTGAATTGCTAATACGTTTAACTGTTAATAGCACCAAATGCTTTCCTTCATAATCTGACAAAAGATGTAAGTTTAATTTAAAATTCGTGTTTTTTTAATGAATGCTAAAATGATTTTTTTTTAATATTTCATTTAAGTGATGCATCTTTATAAACCTACCTCACAGACTTTTTTTCTTTCTTATCCCCTATGACTTCTGGTGACTCTGGAAGACTGAGACTGACAACTTCATGCCATTCTGCCTCACTGAAATCCAATTTATGCTCAAGTCAAAAGACATCCCCCTTACCATTTTACTATTTAATTATTTTAAAATTTAATGTGATCTCCATCCCAGATGTTCACATATTATTCTGATCAGCCTTGGACAGTATTTGGACCCTGAAATCATGATGCCATTGTAGTCCTCTTCAAGTACAAAATAAAACAACATACATAAAATGGGTATTCAAGCAGAACCAAGCATTCAGTTAAAATAAACTTCTTGAGAGTTTTAATTCATCTTTCAGATTGCTAACATTTTTTTCCTCTGCTTTGGGAATCTTCTGTTTTTTCTTGCTCCATGTCCTTTCATGGCTTCCCACTTACAGACTTAAAGTCCCTTTGTCTAGCATTTAATCGCTTCAACATTTTTATTCAATCCTATCTTTCTGGAATTAAAGTATTTTCTCCCCAAATTAAAGTATCCACAGGGGCCTGCATATACCCTGGACACTTTCACCACTGTACTTCTGCTCACACAATTCCATGTCCCTAAAATATCATTCCATTAGGATTAAATTTCTACTCATCACTTAAAGTCCATACCAAAAGCCGATTTCAGAAAGAAACCTTCCTTGATCCATAGATCAGTAACAAATCTATCTAATTTGGACCTCTTAATCTTCAGGGATTACAGTTATTTGTACATATACCATGTGATTTAAAACCTTACTGTTATGCCATATGGTACTGCAAAATTTATACTAGCAGAATTAAAATACTGGCAAGTTATGTCAGGCTCAAAGGGCATCAAGCAGGGGCCCTGGGTGTATGTATCTTTTCTGAGTGTAACTGCCTTTCTGGTGAAGGCTAGACTCTGGCAAGGGGGTCTAAGTCTCAGAAGACTGTGGGACTTGTATTTCTTCCCAGTAACAGAAGAGAGGAAACTTAAACCAGTACCAAGACTGCATGCTAGGCAGGGCCATAGGGTGGGGTTTCTTGGAGTTCTGGATGGGTCCTGAAGGGAGGCAGTGATGCTTTCCCTCAATACATAAAGCAGAAGCAGGATGGTACCCCCTGGCAACTCCCTTCCTCAGACTCAGTCCTCCAAAGGAGACCACAAAAGGGGCAATGAAAGGAACAAGGGGTAAGGAATAAGATAGTCCTTATTAACAGCAAGGAAGGTAAGGAAAGAGAAGACACTGAGGAACTGAAGAACTGGCTCACCTCCCCCTGCCATATTGTAGAGGGATTCTAATGTCATTCAATCCTAATCATATCTTTTTCATCTGTTAAAATCTTCATCTGGACTGTATCTGCCAAAACAAACCCAGAACTTAATAAACAAATTACAAAACACTTTTCACACAACTAAGTCAGTTCTGCATAACTGGAAAAACATCAGTTGCTCATGGGAAGTCCAAACTGATATAATGAACAATGACAATTCTACCTACATTAATTTACTTATTCAATGCCATACTAAACTAATCAAAAAATTATTTTATAGAGCTAGAAAAAATAATAACAAAATTCATATGGAAGAACAGAAGGTCCAGAATATCAAAGGAATTAATGAAAAGAAATGCTAGGGAAGGTGGTTTAGCTGTTCCAGATGTAAAACAGTATTATAAAAAGGCACTAAAACAGTAAAACAGTAAAACAGTGGCAATCATCAAAACTATTTGCTACTGGCTAAGAAATAGAGTGGTGGATCAGTGGAATAGGTCAGGTATACAAGACACAATAGTCAATTACTATAGCATTCTGTTGTTTATTAATTCTAAAGACGCCAGCTTCTATGACAAGAACTCACAATTTAACAAAAATTTCTGGGAAAACTGGAAAACAGTATGGCTGAAACTAGTTATAGAACAACATATTACACCATATACCAACATAAATTAAAAATGGCTAAATGATTTAGACATAAAAGCTGATACTATAAGTAAATTAGGAGAGCAAGGAATAGTTTACCTGTCAGATCTATGTAGAAGGGAAGAATTTATGACCAAACAAGAGATAGAGAACATTATGAAATACAAAATGGATAATTTTGATTATATTAAATTGAAATTTTTTTCACAAACAAAGCCAATGAAACCGAGATTTGGAGGGAAGCAAAAAACTGGGAAAGAATTTTTCCAAATGATATCTCTGATCAAGATCTCAATCCTAAAATATATAAAGAACTAACACAAATATATAAGAATACAAGGCATACCCCAATTGATAAATGGTCAAAGGATATTAATAGGAGTTTTCAGATGAAAAAATTAAAGCCATCCATAGTCATATGAAAAAAAGCTCTAAATCGCTATTAATTAGAGCAATGCAAATTAAAACAGCTCTGAGGTATCACATCACACCAAACAGATGGGTTAAAATGACAAAAAAAAAAAAGGAAAATAATAAACATTGGAGATGTGAGAAAATTTGGACACTAATGCATTGTTGGTGGAGTTGTGAACTGATCCAGCCATTCAGGAGAGCAATATGGAACTGTGCTTAAAGGGTATAAAAGTGACCCAGCAGCAATACCACTTCTAGGTTTGTATCCCAAAGAGATCATACAAATGGGAAAAGGACTGACATGTACAAAAATATATCTAGCAGCTCATTTTGTGGTAACAAAGAGGAGATGCCCATCAATTTGGGTATGGCTGAATAAGTTGTGATATATGAATGTAATGGAATACTATTGTTCCATAAGAAATGATGTTCCATAAGAAAACTTCAGAAAAATCTGGAAAGAAAAAATAAAAAAAACCTGAAATCGGCTTTTGGTATGGACTTTAAGTGATGAGTAGAAATTTAATCCTAATGGAAAGTATGATCTGAAAGAGATCCCAGGAGAAAAACATACGGGAACATCATAGGCAAGTCTCAAAACTCCATGGTTAAGGAGAAAATACTGTAAGCAACAATATAAAAAATAATTTAAATACTCTAGAAATGTAGCCAGAATTTCATAAATCCCATCAGCTTCTACTCTAGAAGACTGTAGGTCTTGGAACATTGTATTTCAAAGACCAAATGAGCTGCGGTTACATCTAAGAATAATTTACCCAGCAAAGTTGGGTATAATCCTGAATGAAGGGGGAAAAAAAGACTTTCGATGAGCTCAATGATTTTCAAGGACTTGTAACAAAAAGACCAGATCTGAATGGAAAATTCAATATAAAAGATCAGGAAGAAATTTAAGGAAAACTTTAAAGAATGATTATAAGGCAGACACACAGGCACACACAAACATATTCAGTATTCTAAAAACTGTCATCATTAGTAAAGCAGTTTAAAGGAAAGGTGGGGACTGAGTTGTGCATGATGGGGTGATTCTAAAAATCAAAATTGGGAGGAAAATGTAAAAGGGAGCAATAACATTATAAAAATGGGGCATAAAAGTAAGAACTAATACAGAGGAAGCATGTGGGGGTAGAGGGTCGGTTGAGATGGCACCTTGCTCTTACCTGGGTTGAAGAAGAAACAACATGTACATTTGGAAGAATGTAAAAGTCTTCTGAATGTGTAGAGAGCTAAAAAAACTGGGGGACAGAGTGGAAGAGGGCCTTTTAGAGGGGTATGTGGATTAGGATTGAGGAGGGTGGGGGGCTGTGGGTCGAGGAAGGGATGAGGGGCTTCATGGAGGGGTGATTTGTAGTTTCATATGCAATCATCCTATTTTGTTGTACTGTGTTATGGCAATGCTTGCTTTGTCATGTGAATTGAAGATTAAGTAAATTATAAAAAAAAAATAAATGTTTGCCCAATTATTATCCTATGTAGCTTCCTGAACTTTGAAATTCTAGAGGTTTACTCATTGTTAAAAATTGAATTGAATTAATAGGAGACAGAGGATTAAGCCACTAAGTGCACATGTATCTGTCTTTAAGAACAATTTGAAACCAAGATATGGATTGATCAGAGAAGCAGCTTCTTCATATCTTCAACAGCCTGATAGACTTCAGTACGTATCTCCCTTTGGAATGAAGGACAGGAAAGCTAAAACAACAGTCAGAAAAATGTGATTTCTTTTGATGCCCAGGCCTCTGTCCTGTGGGGTGTACCTACTACTGCTGCTTCAGCCCCATGACTGAGTCCCCCAGTCTATTTCTAACATTTCAAACAAAGGAAAGGTCATTTGGTCTCATTGCTAGAGAACGCTTACAATAGTCACCCTATGCTCAACATTACCCACTTGTAGTATTGGCCCAAACCCGAATAGCTTTTGAACAGAACTTCCACACACTCAGACACTTTTCCCCACTCCTCCTGCTTTAGTCACTTGCACTTCACTCAACTTAGCAAAACACTTGCTGACTTTCCATAAACTTTAAGAGGGAGACTCCTACCTTGGCTCTAATCCATATAGGGAAGTCTGTTTCAAAATATTGTACAAACCTGCAGTTTTTCAAAGATTAGAGGTTAGAGATGAAGTGGAGAGATGAAGTATAGAGGGAATGAGAGAGAGCACAGGACACTTCCCCTACTTTCATGCCACAGTGCTCTGCCAAAACACAGAATGGGAAAATTTAAAGGGCCAGTTGTCGGGAGATGGTTCTGGAAGTAGAGGGGATTGGGACCTCTGTAGTTCCTTCTCTTATTCTCAAGGGTCTCTCTGTTAATGTTTTCTCCCTTCACTCTCAGTTTCCCATTACCATGCCCTTATTCTCCCCAGAGGCCTCATTACAAACAACGTGAAAACACCAGACACCACTAGATATTCTCTGTTGGTGCCCAGGGTTTCCAGGCAGCATGTACTGTCCCCACTCATTAATCCAAGACAATTCTCACACTATGGCTGGTTTCCCTTATTGTTACTTTTCCTCTCTTTTAAAGGTCCAATGCAGGGGTGGGGAATCTGCAGCCTTGAGGCCCCATGTGGATCTTTAGATCCTCAAGTGCAGCACCTTGAATCCAACTTCACAGAACAAATCTCCTTACAAAAAGATTTGTTCTCTAAGATTGGGCTCTGTCTAAAGGCCACACTCAAGAACCTAGAAGGCCACATGTGGCCTCAAGCTTGCAAGTTCCCCACCCCTAGTACAGTGTTAGTTCATCTAATTCTGGTTGCCAGCACCTGTCATTCCAACAGGGTATCAGTCCTCATAGGTCTCTTGTGGAAATGGATATAGTTTTATGATTTCTTTCTCTCTTATATTTCATATAACTGCAGGAAAATAGATATATGTGAACACAGGATTTCAAGAAGTCAAAATTATCAGAAATAAATTCTACCTAGTTTGGCTCATTCATTTCTTCAACTGCCAATTATTAAAAAAATTGCTCTATAGTTCAACAGATATTTATTAAGAACCTACTATGTGCCAGACACTGTGCTTGGTATTAAGGATACAAAGAAAGACATGAAAAAGTCCTACTCTTGAAGGAGTTACATTCTAATGGAGGGTAACAAAATGCACATATCCAAACCAAATGGATACAAGTCAATGGATACATAGAGAGAGGGTTGTCAGTTTGAGATAGGGTGGGGGGGTTCAAGAAAGGTTCTTGTTAGCTCTAATATTTCTATTATCTTACAATTCTTTCTGTAGAGATGCAGATGCACCAGTTGTAGTTGTGGAAGTCTTGAAGAACAGGCTTAAGAATTTGAACTTTTCTAATGAACAATAGGAAAGCTTTGCATAGATTTGATCATAGGAAAGACATAGCCAGAAGATCTAGCAGAGGCACAGTATAGAGAAAGAAAGACCTGATTTAAGGATATGTAATGTTTTTTTTTGCCACAACAAAAAGAACTACAAATATAAATATATATATATATACATAAATATACATATTTATGTATACATATACATACACACATATATATGTATGCACACACATGCATGCATTCATGCATACACACACACATTTGTTGTCCTTTGTTCTTGAAGGGGACCAAAATGACTTCATGATGATGTTGGGGTCAAGGTACAGTTAGTACAGCTGTGACCATTTAGATTAACATGAGCTCAGAAGGCTCTACCACAGGTTGGGCCCAAATGAACAAACGCAGTTTCCTCTTTCTGAGATTTAACAGATTTTAATTTTTATAGAAGAATGGATTAGAAACCAGAATTCAACAATATGTTGTTTATAAGACACACACTTGAAACAGAAAAACACTAAGAGAATTGAAGTACAGTGATAGAACAGAATGTATTATGCTTCAGATGAAGGAAAAAAAAAAACAGGGTAGCAATCATGGCCTCAGATAAAGTAAAAGGAAAAAAAGAATTAAAATAGATAATTAGGGAAACTACATTTCGAGAAAGGTACTGTAGACAATGAAGAAATAAAAAAAATTTGTAGCAAGTTTCTCTAATAAAGACCTCATTTCTCAAATGTATGCTGAGTACAGAACTGAGTCAAATTTATAAAAATAAGAACTATTCCCCCATTAAAATAGTGTCAAGGGATATCAGAATGTGATTTTTGGAGGAAATGAAAACTATCTACAGAAACACAGAAAAAAATGCTCAAAATCACTATTGAATGAAGAAATTCAAAATAAAACAACTCTGAGATAATGCTTCACTCTTATTCGAAATGACAAAAATTGGAAAGGATGAAGGAAAATAGGTACGTTATTTAATTTTTGGTGGAGTTGTGATCATTCTAGAGAATAATTTGGAATTATGCCATAAGGGCTATAAAGCTATGCATACCCTATAGACCTATCAATACCACTACTATATGCATACCCCAAGGAGATAAAAGAAAAAGGAAAATGA
>JAQQSV010011340.1:0-13028 GCA_028646515.1 Pseudochirops corinnae | reverse complement strand
TGTACTGTTGGTAGACACATGAATGGGTACAACCAATCTGGAAAGCAATTTGGAATTTATATTCCAACTTAGTAAACTACGTAAGTCTAGTGTTACTCTATTCCCTCCACACCCCTGCCTCACCAAAACAATAAAAATGAAATTAAAAAGGTTCTTTATATTTATAACACTTATTTTCATGGGAGAAGGAAGGCAAAGACCAGGTAACTAATATAATGTGCATCAATGGGATGAATACGTTGTGGTACTTGATTGTGATAGAGGATTATTGTGCACCAAAATGAAGAAGTGAGAAAACAAATGATTTCAAAAGGGCATGGTAAGATGTAAATGAACTGATTTAGAGTGGCATATGCAAAACCAGATGAACAACTTTTACTGTAATAACAATATTACAAAAATGAACAATTTTGAAGACTTTTATAAAATTATGAAGACTAGAATAACCAGAATCAGAAAAATATATATAATAACTAAAACATTTTAAAAACCAACAACTTTGAAAGCTGTAAGTATTTATGATCAATAAAATGATATTCACAAAACATGCTACCCATAGCAAAGAGGTGATGTATTTAGGATGGAGAATGAAACATACATATTTTTATAAACAGCCATGGGTGAAATATGTTTTGTTTGACTAGGTATTGACTAGGAAACTATATATTTCAAGAAATTTGTTTTTTCTTTCTTTTAATCACTAGTGAGGTAGAGGATGGCAGGAGGGAGAGAAAATGGATTTCTGGTCCATAAAAATGGAGGAGGGGCATGATACAGATATGAAATATTATATGCACTATCAAACAAAATCACTATTTTACTTTTTTAAATTTTCTATAGATCTCTCATGAAGTGGGAGTAATTTGTAATCCTCTAATGAAAAACCAAAATAAAGAATAGATTCATGAGTTATTATTAGCCTATGAGATTTGTTCTCAAATTGTTATAGCTTTTATTGAAACCATTCAGCCCCAATGATGAGTAATGAAGGTAATGAGAGAAATAGAGAAACTTTAATGGTTTGATATGAGTCAACAAACCACTGTAGAAAAAAACTGTATACTATATAGTTCGTTCTTTCCAAATAAATTTGAGAGCTGAGGAATGAATGCAAGCTCCCTTGAGTATTTATGGGGGAAGAGGAAGAGTGCTATTTCATGAATTTTATTCCATGGGAGAGATTATTGTGAGGGGGAGGATTACTCTGGTGGAAGAAAGGACTAAGAAAACATTCCCCTGCAGAAAAATATCCCTTTCCTACCACCCACCAATTAAAGATTAATTTAGATTAAAAAATATTTCTTTTAAAAGGCAAAATAGACATTGAAGGGATGAAGCATATCAGTCACTTACTTTCAGCTAAAATACTTTAATCAGATGATCAAATGGACTCCTATCTGATATCCATAGGTGGAGGAGTAATTTGGTTCTCAGAAAAAGATAATTTGTAGAAGCCAGAATGGAATAGAGAATTTAGGACCAGTATGGGGTCACCAGGAACCTCTCATTCTGGGAATAAAAGAATGGTTGAGGAATTCAGAAAGGGAAGTGAGAAGATATAAAGGACATTTTTTTTCCTGTTTTTAACTTTGCTGAGGATCTTAATAGCAGTTTGTGATGGTAGGTTACTGATATCTGAGTTAAGATACGTTATTTGTGAATAACAAGTGTACATAGTAAACATAGAGCTTTATGGTCAAAAGGGCTTTAAAAAATAGCTAATCAAAAGTGGAATGAGCAGTATTGTGAGGTAGTTCATTCTCCCTCAGTAGATTCCTCTAAGCCTGGGTTGGAGGACCACTTGTCCTCCATGGCAAAGCAGGGACACTTGTTCCAGTATGGACTAGACTAGGTAACCATTACTGTCTCTTCCAGTTGAGATCCTGTGATGCTGTGAATACTACTATATTTTTAGTCTTCTATCATGAGATTCAGGGTTCAGAACAATGATCTCAAAATAGATATTGCAAAGTCTCATTATTTACCTCGATGGTGAACAAATTACATCCAGCATTTGATACTAAATCAATAATATGGACAATTACAGGATTATATTTTTCTATTCTTTTTAATGATAATACTTACAGATACCTTGTCTTTTATGTCACAACTAAGTGAATATACCCTCTAACAACCTCTCCCCCTAACTTTCAGAAATGAACCTTTGATTTGTAACAAAGGAAAACATGTTTAAAAACTTATAGAATGAATGGGTATGACAATGTATTAAGTATCTACTTCTATTTGCTAATCTTTCAAATTACAGTTGAAGTATATTTCATTATTTATTATCTGGAGCCATGATTGGTTATTACAATTACTCAGAGCTTGAATTCTTTGTAGCGTTTCTCTTTAAAAAAAAAATCATGGTTATAGTCTGTTTCTACTGTTCTGTCTTAATGGGTTTTGGGGGGTAAGTGGGGTACACTCTCTGCATACTCTGTGAAGACTCCTCAGAATGAGAAAGGAGAGAAACCATCTGGAAACCAGAGACAGACTTTTGTAAGACTGGACAGACCTGAGTCCTGTGTTTACACAACCTAGGACCCTTCCCCCCTTGCCTTGTTGTCATTAGCATTAGGCCCCTTTCAGGAGTTTTAGACCTCCACCCTAGTATACCATACCCTTAAAAGCATTTTTCAGGAGTTTTGGACCTCCACCCTTGCTTGTGACCTTTTCCCCTCCCTTGCTTGGCGTTTACCAAATAAGGACATGGATGATACCTTAGCTCCCCGTCCCACCTCCCTGCCAATAGGAGATAGTGGCAGTGCACCTCCCAGCCAGTGGGAGAAGGGATAGCCAGGGGGAGGGGGCTTGACTGTATTAGGGTATAAATTCTTGTTCTGTCTTTAGTAACAGGCCTCCTCTCCTTGATCCCAGCCATTGAGAAGATCACCATCATCCTGCAGGGGGGCGGGGAGGGGGAAGATAATAAAACTTCCTGTTTCTTCCTCAAGATGCCTCTGACTTTTGATTTTTCTTGGGTAGGGGATTTTTTTGGTTCCTGTACTTCACAGAGTGGGAAGGGCTAAAATTTTTAAAAAATACTTATTGAGTTCTACTATATATAGGGTATAATACTGGCATGAGGAAAGAGGGAGCTCCACAACAGAATGGGTTTTCCCTTTAGCCATTAGTTTATCATAAAAGTAAATGAAACACAAATATTTCATATTCTACATATTTTGATTAATAGAGGTTTTATTATTTGTCAAGCTTTCATGACTATGTTATAGTCCAGGTAATACTGTCTGTCCAAATGTAACATATCCAGCCTGTGATTTAGGAGATACAAAGTTACTTAAGCATAGGAGAAATCTTAAAGGTATTTTTAAAAATACTGAAATGAAATTTTAATAAAAATTTTAGTCAGTTGAAGTAATCATATTTCAATTGCAACTTAACATTTATAAAGCATTTTATTTGTAACAACCATGTGGGGTCAGTAGTGCTGATTCTAAGTTCCTTGAGGGCAAGGACTATGTTTCTTTTTATTAATTACATTATCAGTGCTTAGTATAGCTCCTGGCACATAGCAGGTGCTTAATAAATATTTATTTGATTGGGTCAGATCAGTGCTATTGTCACTCTTTTGGAGATGGTGAAACTGGGGCTCAGGGATAGAATCCTTATCCTGCATAACATAGCTGATAAGTATGAGATCTATGCTGTAAACTAGGTTTCTCCTGACTCTAGGTCTCTTCTGATATACTCCACTACCAATCAACTCCGAATTGATAAAATGAAATAATTCATTATTTTAATGAATCTATTATTCAACAGGTGTAGTTGCTCCCTTGACTGAAGCACATTAAGACCCATCCATATGTTATTCTTTCCTTTATCTTTCCCTACATTCTTTTTGGAATGATAATAGGCCATAATGGATGAAATTTATAACCTTTGTGACTGAGCCTGCCTAACTCAATTTCTCCAAGCCTCTTTTGTAGAAAGGGGTGACACCTTAAGTAATGGAGATTGTTTTAGGGAATGTGTTACATTAAGCCTCAGGATGTTAGGAATATATGTTGTTACCAGTAAAGAAAAGAGTAGTACATCCAAGAAGTTTAGCTATTTTGTTGGGGGAAGGACAGTTTTATTTTGTGACCATAAAGGTAAACTGAATCACAAAGAAAAATATGTATTTTTCAAAAATATACGTTTCTGTCCTATTATATGAAATATATGGTTCTAGGAAGGGAAGCATATCTATAGAAAGAAAATAGATCTAGAAGTCATATTGTTATGTCCCTCCTATTATTTCAACATCCAAACCAATAAAAACCTATTGTTATTTACTTTACTTTTAAATATCTGCATTTAACAACCATTTATTAATCATCTATTCTTCATTAAACATTTCCTAGTTTTTAATACAATTTTAGTAAATCTTAAAAGCTTTATGTATTCAAATTAATCTCTTTATATGTACTTTGAAACTATCCTCCTTATTCAGCACTTGGAACATAATTGGGTAGCTTCATCCTTCACATATATTTGAAGATAGCCTGTATTTTCTTTCCTTTTTTTTTGCCTTGAGGAAGGAACACCTGCCCATGGCTTAAGATCCTGTAAAAGTATGATCTCAACTGTAAGATATGTTCTTGCTTTCTAATATTTTGGATTTAGGACACACAAAAATCCTCAAAATGTTACTTCTTAGGTTCAACAACTACCCCTAGCGGAATCATAGGAGCATTGACTCAATTAGAATGCTACTCCCTTAAAAGGAGTGAAGTTCAGGAGCTGTTTCCATAAGATGGGAGATGGAGATAATGGAGAAACAGAAAATAGATTAAAAAAAAAAGAAAATTGATTGAAAGAAAGCGGTGTGAAGAGATGAAGAAGTAAAGATTATTTCCTAATACAAAGGAAAAATTATGGTATAAGAAAAAAATTTTCAGATGAAAATAATTTTTCAAAAAAAGATAAACCCAGAAAAGATTGGATTTGCATAAGAATTCCAAAAGTGATTTAAAAGCAAGAAAAAGAATTACTCAAAGAGATAAATAGTGGAATAGACAGCTCTTAATAGAAAGTGGAAGCCCTTAGCAAAACAAGGCATTATGGAAAAAAAAATGGAGGAAAATATTTTTAAATCAAAATAAAGTTAAACAAAAGCAGAAAACTCCAATATTGGGAAACTATATGAGTTGTCTACTATTAAAAACAAGTGACTTAAAATGTAGTCAAGGGAGAAGGTAAGAAACATCAAACTGACAGAAGACTGATCAAACAAGATGAAACAATATATACTTTATTTATAAAATGAAAGAAAATTAAATGTTAATATTGGAACTAGGGAATGAATTACATATAGCTGATATCTATAGATTATTACTGGAAGAGCAAAAATGTGATAGCTAACCCCTAGCTTTCTGAGGTAAAAATGATATGTGTGTGTGTGTATAAATTATATAACACGTGTGTGTATATTTACATACATATTATAGACACAGATATATTTATATACATACACACATATATTTATATATTAACATATGTGTATCCATATATGTATGTATGTAGCAAGTTTCCAGGATGACAGATATCATAGCAAGGAATCCTAGTCAGAATCCCACAGTGGAAAAGAAACAGTGGAATGAGTTATACCAAAAATGGAAAGAAATGGGGAATAAGAATGATAACTAGAATTCATATAGCACTTTAAGGTATACAAACACTATGTGTATATTTATGAGATTTAACATAAGTGTATATATATATGTATGCATACATATGTATATGTGTATATGTATATGTGTGTATACACACACACATTTAATCTTCACGACATTGCAAGGCAGGAGGAAACGGAGGGTTAGAGAAGGCAAATGACTTGTTAGGCATCACACAGCTAATAAATATTTGAGCTAAGGTATGACCTCACATCTTTCTAATTCAAAGCCCAACAATCTAACCACTACCCATAGCCCTGGATCAGAGTTAGGGGGAAAGAAGTGTGGGGAAGAATCTTGGGTTAGGATTTTTCCAAGTAATGGAAAATATAGATTCCTTCATTTGATTTTATCTTTTTTAACCTTTTCTTTTTTTTTTTCTTAAAGATTTTGTAGTAAGGACAAGATGAAGAAGAAATATTTAAATTGTATGTGTTGGGATTAAAGGGAACAGACTCAAAAATCACAGGGAAGAAGGTTAGCACAGGGAGCAGAGGACTAACTTTGATTCAGAAAAATGTTGTCTTAAGTCTTACTTCAGAAATCTACTGATTGTACAATACAGGACGAGTCACTTAACTCTTAGTGCTCTCATCTCTCTAAATTTACAGTGTCTACCTGCATTAGTAAAGAGGATCAGGTGGAGTCTCCTGTGAAGAAATGAAGCAACAAAGCTCTCCAGTGAAATCACAGATCCAATCAAAAAGAAAAAAAAGATAGCATAACCATAATAATGAAAGGAATGCACTCATCTACAAAATGTGGGAGTGGACTAATGGATTAGATAGACAAATTCAAGAAGTTGTCATTCATAGGTAACTCCCTTCAAGTTAAGACTTCATAAAGAGTTAAATGATGACTTGGATTAGAAGTATTATGCCTCAAATAAATTTTTAAAAAGGTGTTAAAATATTTCAGATCAGGCAGTAATAAAAAAAAAACTATTAACAAATTTGATTATTTTTGATTGAAGAAATACAAAATTAAAAATAAGAATAGTAAATTCACAATGAATAGAGAAACAAAGAAAATTATCAAAAAATGATTATCCCCAAATCATCTTTATCAATATTTTTTTAAAAATATTTAAAAATTCACTAAATTATACAGAAGTACAAAAATCCCTTGGTAATGAAAAAAGATCTAAATAACCAATTTAGAAAGGGGGAAATGATGGAGTTTTCCTTAAAATGCTAAATAGAATCTATCTATAACTGTTGGCAAACATTATATGCAACATTGTAAGATGAATAACTTTGATACACTTAGCTCTTCTCAGTAATGCTATTGACTTTAGACTAGAAAAACTCTAGATCATTATTCATCAAGAACCCAAATGAAAACATGAAATGGGTTATATTAAGGAGGTTACAAAAAATATATTCATCAATGATTCTCTCTTATCTGGTATTTGATGTTGTTCATCCTTCATTCTTGAAGAGGACCAATGACTTCATGAGAGGAATGTCTTGACTTGTAAGTCAGGCAAAGCTTCAAAAAGTCCAGTGGCAAGACAAGAATCAAGATAACTGGTGATGTCCCAGCATAATATAGTTAGAGGAGTTCAGAACTACTTAAATGCCTGGGCTTAAAGACTAGCTGTAAATGGCACAATGTCACTTTGGTACTGGAGTGTATATGAGTGTAGAGTACCTAGAAGAGATGGGGGTATGATGTAATATTGGGGGGACTTGGGATGGAGAAGAGAGGGATGGAACAAAGGTCAGCTTTCTCTAGCCAGCACAGTCTCTGCTGTTTTAATTCAACAAAGGTGCCTACTGATAGGAGGTTTAAACTGATTAAACTGATTACTCAGTACCTTTTATTTGAGGAAATAGAACTTTTGGTGACGTTTGCCTGATTAAGCTAGACTAGATTAGAAACTAAACCGTGTTTGTGACAAGTCAAGGAGAAAGGAGTTAACAAAACAGTTCGGAGAAGAGTGAAACTGAAGGATTCTAAGTGAGTTATATCATAACTAGGCCTCTGTCTGTTTCTCTACCACCTGGCTGAGAAGACTTTCATAGCCTTTGGCAAATAAGGCTGCTTAAGATGGCTATTACCTTCTCTATATTTGAGAATGAAGGGGTACAAGCACTGGAAAACCCCTTGAACTCTCCTTGAATCTTCCCACTTGATCTCGCATCTGTCTGAGGCATCAACCCATCTCAGTCAACTGGCCTTTCATCATCTGCACCTGGCCTGACCCTAGACTTCCCACCCTTTAACTTATGTAGACCTTTTTCTTTGTTGGCCATGTGGTCCAGGTCCCTGGCATTCTTTGTCCCTTTCTGTTACCTCACATTCACCCCAGCTTATTAGCCTTTCCCATCAAGATCTTCCTTAGACCCTTCTTTCAGTTACTGTAGACTACTTGGCCAACTCTAGATCCATTCCACAGTCTTTCTGTATATAAGATCCATTTCAGTTTCCATTATGGTGGTCAGATTCAATCTGGCCCACTTGCATTAGTGATGCAAATGCTCAGATTCATTAAGAGTCTAGTCAATGCTTAGATTCCTAAAGAGTTTGGACAATAAAGCAATTTTTTTCGAATCACACCCAGTTATTGGTGTTTTAATAAACCTTGTCTTTGACTGAAAGAAGACTCGGGTCAAATTCATTTGGGCAGAGCCCATATATCACTATTTTGGGTTCCCAGCACCCCTAAACCTCAAAAGAAAAAAACTGCTAATCATAACACCTCTCTTAGATGGAAAACAGAGTAGAAGGTGGTTCAGAAGATAATGGATATATCTGAGGCCCATTAAGAAATTGAATGTACAATTGAGAAACTGAGTTTTAAGAACTAAAGTCCTGCATTTATCAGGCTGTAATCCTCCCAGAAGGGGAGAAGCTTATTAACCACACAACTACTGAAGGATAGAAAAGGTTAGAGCTGGTTAATATACTAGCTCAGAAAAATTGTGATTTCTGAAAAACAAACAAACAAACAAACAAACAGATAACCAGTGAGTAGCATCTGAGTGAGATGCAGTAATGTCTCAGGGAGCAGGCCCAGCAGTGAACAGTGATTCAATTAGTTAGACACAGAAAACTTGGCAATATTTGCAGTTGTTCTGTCTTGTATGCATTATATATTTCTCATGAGTGTATGCAGTATGCCTTAACATGCAGGTCTATTCTTCCCACTGCATATGTCTATATCTGTGGGAGAATAAGCTCAAAGTTTATGAGGAAAATTCTCTATACTTAAAATGTTCATTCATTCCCTTCCCAGGTCTATTTTTGACTTTCTGGACTTTGTCGCCTTTTTCTCAGTTAATATCTCACCCAATAATTTCATAAGCACTACGGAATTCCTTACCCTAAGACATTCATCAACCCTAGCAGGTTTCTCACCTTGGAACTGACCAGCTCAGTAGACCAATAATTGACTGAATCCTCCCTGGTCCATTCTCCAGTCCATTATCTAGTCAATGAATTGCCTGTGGTTGACCAAATTTTCTCAATTTCAACCTCTAATTATGCTTTCTTTATAGACTTTTGCTTGTTATGTAAAACAACTTACCTCATGAAATTGAGATGCTCAAATCCTCCCACCTGCAGCCTAGACATTCTCTCTATATAAACCTTGTTCCCAGTCCCTTCCTCAGATACTTCTGCATTTGTTGTGTGGCACCCTAAGCTTCAACTCACATGCCTTGATTAAAGACCTCCATTTTGTCATATTGACAGTTTTTATTAACATTCAGGTTGACAAGGCAGGCCCTGGACACCCACAGTAGCAGCGCGACCCACAAGGCAGGCCCTGGAGACCTGCAATGGTGGCTCGCAAGAGCCTGCCAGACCAGGCCTGCTGACCCACCAACCACAAAGGACACTCCCAGGCCTACCACCACAGGGCAGAGAATGGACTGAGCTGGGGACCAAGATGACAGACTGAACCTCTGATATTCCAAATCCCCCCTCTAACCCAAAAACACAGTAATTATTGCCCCAGAGGAAAATTTTAAACAGTAAAAGTTTAGGAACTCTGGAGGAAGGGTGTGGCTAAGGTCCTGCCTCAAAATGGGAAGAAAGCAGGATACAAAGACAAAGACAAAGACTCTGGAATCCTATTGTTGTGAAAGGGAGGAGTCAAACACAGAAGGAGATGAGTATTGACTCCACGCCCCCCAGCGAAAGCCTTAACAGGGGCTTTGACCTGGTCTCAGGCACAGAAAGCATTTCTAGATGAACTCAAAGAGAACTTTGAAATCCAGCTTATAGAGGTAGAAGATAAAATCCACACCTCTTACCTAAACAAAATTGCAAAATTAGAAAAACATTACAATGAAGAGAACAGCTCCTTACAAAGTAAAATGTGTAAACTAAAAATGAAATCTGAGCATATGGAAAAGGAGCTTCAAAAACTGAGGAGAATAATTCGCTAAAAACTAGAGTCAACCAAACTGAAGCCAATGACTCTATGAGGAAGCAAGAATCAGTCAAACAAAACATCAAAACTGAAAAATTAGAAAAAGAGGTAAAATATCTCAATGGAAAAATAAGTGATATGGAAAACAGATCCAAGAGACAATCTGAGAATCATTGGTCTACCAGAAAATCATGAAAAAATGAGTCTGGACAATATCTTCCAAGAGTTCATCAAGGAAAACTGCCCTGAGATCCTAGAACCAGAGGGTAAAATAGGAATCAAAAGAATCCACTGGACACCTCCTGAAAGAGATCCCAAATTGAAAAGTCCACAAAACATTGTGGGCAAACTCCATAACTATCAGGTAAAGAAGAAAATACTACAAGCATCCAGAAAAAAACAATTTAGATATTGTGGAATCACAGTGAGGCTCACACAGGATATGGCAGCCTCAATGCTGATAGATTGGAGAAACTGGAATATGATTTTTCACAAGGCAAAAGAGCTTGGGCTATAACCAAGGATCACCTATCCAGCAAGACTGAGCATACTCTACCAGGCAAGGATATGGACATTCAGTGACATAACAGAATTTCAGACCTTCCTGATGAAAAAGCCAGAGATCAGTGGAAAATTCAATCTCCAATTAGAAGACCCAAGAGAGACACAGAAAGGTAAATAAGGAGAAAAAAAAAACACATACACACATAACTTGTTATTTAACAAGAGCAAACTGTTTACATCCCCATATGGGGAGCTGATACCTATTAATATCATGAATTCTATACCAAAAGCAACATTTTGAAAGGATATATACAAATAGAGGATGTGGGTATAAACTATGTAAAAAGATGACAAAAATCCTAATTAAGGGACTGCAATAAAAGAAGAGGAAAGAATGAAGTAGAAAAGGGTAAATTATTGAGAAGAGACATAAAACTTATCATAATAGAGGGAAAGAGGGGAGGGAGAGGAGCACTGCGTGAGATCTATTCTCGTTAATCTTCTTCCAAGGAAGAAATAACATCCAATATTGAGTAAAAAAATCAATCATATCCTACAGGTGGTAGGAGGGGAGAAGGGCCAAGAAAGGGCAGGGGGGGAGTTAGAAGGGAGGGAAGAAGCAGTAAGGGAGAAGGGTAGGAAAAGGGAGGGGGGCAGATAAGAAGTGAATACTGAAGGAGGTGGTGGTCAAAAGGAAAACTCTTAAAAAGGGGAAGGGAGAAGGGGAAAAACAAAAGTATAAACAGGGGAGGGAATAGGATGGAGGGAAAGACACAGATAGTAATCATAAACATGAATGTGAATGGGATGAACTCTCCCATGAAATGGAAGCAGATAGCAGAATGGATTAAAAGTCATAATCCTACAATAGGCTGTTTAGAAGCAACACATCTGAAACAGAAGGATACACACAGGGTAAAGGTAAAAGGCTGGAGTAAAATAGTTCATGCCTCAGTTTAAGTGAAAAAAAGCAGTGGGAGCAATTCTTATCTCAGATAAAGCAAAAGGAAAAATAGATCTAATTAAAAGAGACAAGGGAGGAAACTATATCCTGCTAAAAAGGACCATCGAAAATGAAGCAATATCATTACTAAACATTTATGCACTAAGTGGTACAGCATCTACATTCCTAAAGGAGAAATTAAGGATGCTAGAGGAAGAAATAGATAGCAAACTATACTAATGGGGGACTTTAATCTCTCCCTCTCCAAGCTTGATAAATCTAAACTCAAAATAAACAAGAAAGAAATTAAGGAGGTAAATAGGATCTTAGAGAAGATAAATATCATAGACCTCTGGAGAAAATTGAATGGGGATAAAAAGGAATTTACCTTCTTCTCAGCGGTCCATGGCACATACACAAAAATTGACCATACACTAGGGCATAAAAACCTCACAATTCAGTGCAGAAAGGCAGAAATATTAAATGAATCCTTATCAGATCATGATGCAATAAAAATTATATGTAATAAAAGGTCATGGAAGGATAGATGAAAAACTAGATGTAAGCTAAATAACTTAATCCTAAAGAATGAGTGGGTCAAACAAGAAATTATAAAAATAAACAGCAACTTCATTCAAGAGAATGACAATAATGAGACAACATACCAAAATTTGTGGGATTCAGCAAAGGCAGTTTTTGGGAAAGTTTTATGTCTTTGAATGCATAGCTGACTAAATTAGAGAAAATGGAAATCAATGAATTGGGCATGCAATTGAAAAAGCTAGAAAAAGAACAAACTGAAAATCGCCAAATAAATACTAAATTAGAAATAATAACAAACAAAGGAGAGATTAATAATATTGAATTCAAGAAAACTATTGAATTAATTAATAAAACTAAGAGTTGGTATTTTGAAAAAGCCAACAAAATCGATAGTCCCTTAGCCAATATGATAAAAAAAAAAAGAAAGAAGAAAACCAAATTACAAATATCAAAAATGAAAAGGGTGAATCTACCTCCAGTGAAGAGAAAATTAAAACAATAATTAGGAATTATTTTGCCTAATTGTATGCACATGAATTTGACAATCTTAGTGAAATGGATGAACAAAAATACAAGTTGCCTAGACTAACTGAAGAGGAAGTAAACTACTTAAATAACCCCATCTCAGAAAAAGAAATTGAACAAGCCATGAGTGAACTCCCTAGGAAAAAATCTCCAGGTCTAGATGGCTTTACTAGTGAATTCTACCAAATATTTAAAGAACAATTGACTCTAATGCTTTATAAACTATTTGGGAAAATTGGAGAAGAAGGAGTCCTACCAAATTCTTTTTATGAGACAAATATGGTACTGATACCTAAATGGGGAAGAGACAAAACAGAGAAAGAAAATTACAGACCTATTTCTCTTAAGAATATAGAAGCAAAAACTCCAAATAGAATATTAGCAAAAAGACTACAGCAAATCATTACAAGAATAACACACTTTGATCCAATAGGATTTATCCCAGGAATGCAAG
>JAQQSV010011339.1:0-13028 GCA_028646515.1 Pseudochirops corinnae | reverse complement strand
GACTTTGCCAGATGGAGAAAGAATCTCAAAAGCACTCTGAAGAGAATAATTCCGTCAAAATTAGAGTGGAGCAAATGGAAGCAAATGACTTCATGAGAAATCAAGATACTATCTAACAGATCCAAACAAATGAAAAAATAGAGGGCAAAGTGAAAAACACTGATTACAGTGTATTAGAGGAAGTTTTCAATCACTCAGACAAGCATTTATTAATTCCTACTATATAGCAGATGCTGTACTAGGAACTGGGGATACAAAGACAGAATAAAACTATTTCTGTCTTCAAGGAGATTACATTCTATCAAGGAAGATAACATGTCACTAAATGAGGAAACAAAACAAAACAACCAAGTATCTATTCAGCAATTGTTAATTCACTCACAAAGATGTCAGGATAAGTTTCCCTGCTGGGGTCCTCTTCAGACTAGTTCCATATCTACTTTGCTGTTTCTATATTGAGCCTGCTTTCTCTTGACACCAATATATTACAGTCTTCTTCACTGGATTCAGCTGTTTCCTAGTTCTCACCATTATGAGCAGGGCACACAGGAAATCATCAAAATGTGCTACTCCTCAAATAATTTCTAAATTCAGACCATCACCTTGGGCTCAGGTATGTGGAAACTGACCTACCTTGGATTTTCCTCTCTAGAGCTTCTGCTTTTAAATTTTATTGCTTCTGAAGTGTCATAGATTCTGGCCTGACATTAAATTAGGGTGGTGACTTATGCCTGTCCCCTAGCCAAGTTGCCCTTCAAAACCTCTTGGGAAAAATATGAAGTTTCATTCTTCCTCCCTCAGCCCACCCGAAGGAATATACTCTAACTCTCTAAAAGGAAATTAGGCAACTTTAAATGGTCTGCAATTCAATTCCATCAGACACTGGGACACATTATGCAGATCAAGTATACGAATAGGAAGAAAAGGAACACCTATACTTCCCACTCTAAGACAAAGTGAGAATGCCATGCTCAAAGGAGTTTCTAGGGGAAGAATGATATAGATATTAATGTATAATTAACCATACATACTAGTATTTGACTAAGAATAAATTGAGTGACAGCAATAATAATGGCTGTGATTCAGAGGACAAAGAGATCTGGGTGGGGTGAGTTAACCAGAAGTGGTCATTGAGAAGACCTGACAATATATTTATTCATAAGTTTCTTCAGAGCTATGCTTAATCATAATATTAGCTAATTGATTGGGCTAATTTTTATTTCTATTATACAGATTGTACAAAAGCTCACTATTATTTAAAACTTAAAAAGAAGATATATGGTATTTTCAGGTTACCACACAGAGAACATGGCTATAATGGTAAAGAAAACTCATTCAAAACTTCTTTTTTTTTTTTTTTGCTTTTTGGAGGGGGGAGGGCAGGGCAACTGGAGTTACGTGACTTGCCCAAGGTCACATGGCCAGTAAGTGTTAAGTGTCTGAGGCCAGATTTGAACTCAGGTCCTCCTGACTCCAGGGCTGCTGCAACTTCTTTCTTTTTTTAAAAAATAATTTTTTATTGATACCTTTTATTTTTGCGTTACTTACATTTCCCATTATGTCATTCTCTCCACACTTCCCAGATATCTATCTTTCATAATAAGGTGTGGAAAAAATAGTGGAAGAAAAAATTTTCTCAAAACTAAACAGAATATAAAAAATGTCCAATATATGTGGTATCCCACACCCATTACCCCCCATTTCACCAAAGGAATGATGGAAGTATGGAAATATGTCATCGCATGTCATTTTAAGGGGGCCAAACTTGGTCATAATTTCACAGAAATACATTTTGGTTGTCATGTTATTGTTTGTTGTTTCTTTCTTTTTACATTATTGTCATTATTATACACATTGTTTTCCTGTCTCTGCTTGCTGTACTATGAATCTGTATATTTAAGTCTTCCAATGCTTCTCTGTATCCATCAAGTTAATAATTCTTTCTATAAATATATTTTGTTTGGTTCCTGGATTTTATATCACTTATGTGTCCACCCCCACCCAAGAATAATTCCTTATAACAAAGAATTTTTTTAAAAGAAGAAAAAAGGGAAAAAATAAGCAAAATCCATCAACTTAAAAAGAATATATCTAACACTGTATTCAATGTTTTACACCCATTCACCCTACCTTTACAAAGAAGCATATCCTATCTGTCATAGCTTTTCTCTGGGGTTCTTTTTTCTTTATAATTTCTCAACATTCAGTTCTGGCTCTATTCTTTACATTTACATCACTGTAGTCACTTCTATATTATTTACTTAATTCTGCCACAGTTTATATGTCTTCCCATAATTCTCTGTGCTCATTGAGTTTATTACAACTTACAGTACAGAAATATGTCATTCCATTCATTTGGTACAATGTGTTTAGCCATTCACTGATTGATAGGTATCTATTTCCTCCCAAAGACTTTGTTACTACAAGAAATGCTGCTATAAATATTTTGGTATATAGAGCGTCTTTTGTTTTTGTCATTGACTTCCTTTTAGTATGTATCTGCTGGGGGAATATCTTGTTCAAATGGCATAAACATTTCAATAATTTTCTTGGGATAATTTCAAATTGCTTACCCAAATGGTCATGCCAATTCTTATATTCACCAACAATGCATTAATATTGCCTACCTTTACCACAACTCCTCCAACATTAACTATTCTCATCTTTTGTTATATTTGCTAATTTTCTGGGAGTGAGGTAAAACCTTAGGGTTGTTTACATTTCCATTTTTGCCATTATTAGTAATCTGAAACATTCCTTCATGTGGTTCCAAGTTGCTTTCTTTGTTGAAATGAATTGTTTTGATCTTTGTATTTCCTTTGCCTACTATAATGCCTGGCATGCAATATGTGATTAGGAGATTTTTATTCAGTCTTGAATTAATTCTGTTGGAAGTTCGTTCATTTTCAAAAAGATCTTATAAATCGAAGCAACGTCTCTCAAAATATGAGAGTGTCCTCAGGAAATGGAACTGAATGTGAATGTGAGACACTAAAGAAAGGAGAAGAGCCTATGAATTGGAACTTACATACAGAACAAAACCTCAATATTCGATCCAGTGACCACTCCTTACCTCTTCCTTCTCCAGACCAGCAGGAAAGTTCACTTCATGGGAAATAGTCAATACTTCCATATGAGCTAAAATCGAAAAAAAAAAATAGAAGCAGTAATGGCCTTGTGAGCTAAATAGGTAGCTTCACCACTTGCAGAGAGTCAGTATTAGAAGATCATAACAAAATGCATTAATGTATTTATAGCTAGGATTGAGGGGGAAAATTCCTTGTGCTTAGATATTATCCTCCTGAACAAAAAAGGAAGTAAAGTCATCAAGAAAGGATCTTAAGTCCGTTATTTATTTGGCTAAAGATTTCATGATGTCCAGGGTGAAAAACAATCTCAAGTATCTTTTGGCTCTAAAATTATACTGTTGTTGTTCAGTCATGCTAGTGGTTTGCCATTTCTTCTCCAGCTTATTTTACAGATGTGGAAACTGAGGCCAAACAGGTTAAGTGACTTGCCTAGGGTCCTACAGCTAGTAAGTGGCCAAGGCCAGATTTGAACTCACAAAGAGGAATCTTCATGACTTTAGACCTGGTGCTTTATCCACTGTGCCACCTAGCTATCCCTAATTATGTATTCTTTCAATTCTAGAGTTCTAATTAAATCCAGCTTAGTTTAGTTCAATTCAAGAACTATTTATTCATTTGAGATAGGCCACATTCCTTTACCTTCTGAAGTTTAATGTTTAGTAAGGGAATATGATATGTAAATGCTCGTATACACAAATCTCTGATCTTATCAATTGGGGAACTCTTTTGAAAGATACAGATTGTGACCCATCCACACATACCCCTGCTGATTTTTCAAATCATGCCCACCCTCTATCAGTGTTCTAATAAACCTTATCTTTGGCTGAAAGAAAGCTTGGGTTGAATTCATTCAGACAAGACCCGTGTGTTGCTATTTTGGGGTCCCAGACACCCTAAACCTCAATACTAATGTTCCCTGTGTAGCACTTGCCTTTAATTTGTGATAGGGGCTTCTCATGTCTTTCTGATATGTGTGTGTGTGTGTGTGTGTGTGTGTGTGTGTGTGTACACACACACATCTATACATATACAAATCTTGGTAAAATGTACATACAATTCATTATATAAAACAAATGAAAAATTCATCATAGAAAGGTATCAAACAATATACAATGTATACACATAAGAGAGAGAGGATTTTATGAATTGTGGGAGTCCAGGGAAGTTTCATGGAAGAAAGGGCATTTGAATTAGATTCTAAGTCTGAAAACAAATTCAAGGCGTGTATCAAAACATCTTAGATCTAGACAACTTGCAATTTCACCAGAAGGGACCAACTGAAAAGCAAACTCCCAAACTCAACCTCTCCGAAAAGATACCATTAATTTTATGTAAATGTACTGCCTGAAGGAAAAATAACCACTTTGTGCATCTTGACTCAAAAGCAAACCTTATTAAAATGGTCACACCCTCTACGTTCCTAAGAGACAAAAATCTAATTTACTAACATTTCTCTGGAAGCAATTATAGACTGAGGACATGGGTAGGGCATTACCCAAATTTATATTAAATGGTAAAATTAAAATTAATTCAATTTATTAATTAAAATTAACTTTAAACTGACATGTGCAATCACAAAGGTCTTTGGAGTTTTCTCTTCATCTCACTTTCATCTACTAACATTCCTGTAACTTTGTAGTTTTCTAGAGAATGAATGGACCAGTTTGTGTAACATATAGAGTATGAAGGGAGTGTAATTGGTATAAAATGATGGCCTGAAACAAAATTGTAAAAGACTGTAAATGTCAAATAAATGAGTTTGTTGTTAATCCTACAAGCAATAGTCAACCACTGTCTTCTTTTAAAAAAATTATTTATTTTTAGTTTTCAACATTCACTTTTATAAGATTTTTAGTTCCACAATTTTCCTCCTCCCTTTTCTCCCACCTCTCCAAGACAGCATGTAATTTGATATAGGCTATACATGTACAATCATATTAAACATATTTCTACATTGCTCATGTTGTGAAAGAAGAATCAGAACAAAAGCAAAAAAACACAAAGAGAAAAAACAATGTAAAAAGTGAAAATAGTAAGCTTCAGTCAGCAATCAGACTCCATATCTCTTTCTCTAGATGTGAATAGCCTTTTCCATCATGAGTTTTTTGGAATTGTCTTAGATCATTATATTGCTGAGAAGAGCTAAATCTATCAAAGTTGGTCATCTTGTTGTTTTTGTATACAATATCCTCTTGGTTCTTTTCCCCTCACTCAGTATCAATTCATGTAAGTCTTTTCAGGTTTTTCTCAAATCCTCCTGCTCATCATTTCTTATAGACCAATAGTATTCCATTACATTCATTTACCACAACTTATTCAGTTATTCTCCAATTGATGAACATCCCCTCATTTTCCAATTCTTTGCCACCACAAAAAGAACTGCTACAAATATTTTTGTACATGTGGGTCCTTTTCCCTCTTTTATGATCTCTTTGGGATTCAGACTTAGTCATAGTATTGCTGGATCAAAAGGTATGCACAGTTTTATAGCCCTTTGGGCATAGTTCCAAATCACTCTTCAGAATAGTTGAATCAGTTCACAACCCCACTAACAATGTGCTAATGTTCCAATTTTCCCACATTTTCTCCAATATTTATCATTTTCCTTTTTTTGTCATATTAGACAATCTGATAGGTGTGAGGTGGTAGCTCAGAGTTGTTTTAATTTGCATTTCTCTAATCAATAATGATTTAGAACATTTTTCACATAACTAAAGATAGCTTTAATTTCTTCATCTGAAAAGTGCCAGTTCATATCTTTGACCATTTTTCAATTGAGGAATGACTCACCAAGTCTTCTTGAACAAAGGAATCAAATGGTTAGACCTGGTTTTAATGTCAATTTGGCAGCTTTATGTAGTGTGGCTTGGAATAGGAAAATATTGGAGGCAGAGGAACCAACTAGGAGGCAATTTCTTTTTTATTATTATTATTAATTGATTTGTTTATTTACTTTTAGTTTACAAGATTCAGTTCCACAATCCCTTGAGTTTCAAATTTTCTCTCCTCCTTCTCCACCCCCCCCCCCCCCACCATGGTAGCATGCAATCAAGTGTAGGATCTGCAAATACTTTCACATTGGACATTAGTCTGGTTGTATAGAAGGGTTGTAACCAATGGAGTGAATAATGGGAAAGAAGAAACAAAGCCAAACATGGAAAACAATGATAGCATGTAGATTGCTTCAGTCTCCATTTAAACTCTGTTCTTTCTAGATCTTTCTCAAGGTAGACATCTCCTTCCATCCTGAGGATTGTAGAGTTGTCTTATAACTATGCGTTGCTGAGAAGAGTCCAGTTTATCAAGGTTGGTCATCAACCTTGTGTCTGTGATTGTGTACAAATTTTTCCTGTTTCTACTCTTCTCACTTAACATCAGTTTGTATAAGCCTCTCCAGGTAAATATGAAGTCCCTCTCCTCCCCATTTCTTGTAGCACAATATTATTCCATTACATTCATACACCACAACTTGTTTAGCCATTCCCCAATTGATGCGCATCCCCTTAATTTCCAGTTTTTTGCCACCACGAAGAGAGCTGCAATAAATATTTTTGTACATATGGGTTTTCCCCCCACTTCTATGATCTCTTTGGGATACAACCCCAGAAGTGATATTATTGGGTCAAAGGGTATGCAATTATTTATAGCCCTTTGGGCATAGCTCCAGATTGCTCTAAGGAGGCCATTTCTACAGTTCCAGTGAGAGATAAGAGGTTCTGATTAGCGTGATGGTCATATGAATGGAGATAAACTGATACATTCCTATTGCTAAAGAATGAATTTTCTGGTAGCTAGTCTTCTAGTGATGATTTTTTGTACCCAAGTAAACCAGTCCTTACAAAGCAGATACTATCCATCACTAGGTCCATGCTGAAATTATTGCTAACAAAATTTTCTCTGCACTGGAAGTATTAAAGAGATCCCCGAAGTCATCTAGCTCAACCTGTACCTGAGCAATTATCTTATTCTCCTTCATCCATGACAAGCGTTCATCTGGTTTTTGCTTTGAGTGAAGGATTTAAGAAACATCTTAAAATTAAAAATAATATGATAATTCATTGCCACTCAAAACATCCAATTTCACTTTTGGAAGTCCTAATTATTAGCAAGATTTTATTTATATTGAGCCAAAATCTGCTTCTCTGCAGCCATTTTAATCTCACCTTTAATGCTCAAGCAAACAAACCTAATTATTTTTTCACATGAATATATCTTCAGATATTTGAAGATGACCATCAGGCCTCTGGAAAAATCTTCATTTCTCTAACTTCAACATCCCCAATTCCTTCAACCCTTCCTTGTGTGGTACAATTTGAAGTCCATCTCAACATCTTTACCACCTTCCTCTAGAGTTCCTGTAGACTCAGATCTTCCTGGCTCTGAGTCCATCCTATCACATGGTGACAAGAACTTCATATAATACTCCAAATACCATAACCTCTCACTGCAGTCTAAGATCATTGTAGGGGGTAAGAATCACAAGATTTTTAAGACTTTGAACAATCAGACAGCCAGTGGACAATAGTGGACAATGGTGGACAAGCTGACACACTGCTAGAGAAACTGATTTCTATCTTTATTGACATCTTTATTTCCTTAAAAGAAATCAGAAGATGTAAAGAAATTACAGATAAATGCTAAGTTGACTCACAGGTTATCTTTGGAAATGAGAATGAAGGTATTGGCACAATAACTTGAATTATTCTTCCCAAAGAAACAAGGAACATCATGTAGTGGAACGCTCAATCCTTCTACCTTGATGTATTTCTGATCAGAGTAAGCAAAAAGATTACTGCGAAAATGACTGGAGTTTGTACACCAGCCTCTATGGGGAGGATGAAGGAAAAGAATAATTCTATGAAGAACTTAACATGACTTTTCATGCTAAGTCAGTATGTATTTCAGTAACTAAAATGCCATGGTACTCACAAAAGAGAATAGTGAATGGAATTGGAAGGAATATGTTGGAAAATGTGGTCCAGGATTAACAAATACTGGCCTACAGTATTAAATAGTGCTAAAACATTTGCAAAGCACTTTAAATACGTTATCTCATTTTCTTCTCATAATAACCTTATGAGGTAGATATTATTAGTAGGCCCATTTTACAGATACATGGCATAAGAGGTCAAAGCTTGCTTTGGAACCAGAAAGACCTGGATCCAAGTGCCACATCTGGTATATACTAGCTGTGTGACCTTAGCAGTCACTCAGGGCTCTACACAACTCTCTAGGACTGCAAATTGAAGAGGAGTTTCAAGTTTGTTCTTATCCCTAGTCCCTATTTTACATGTAAGGAACTTGAAAATAACAGATTAGATGAATTGCCCTGGGTCACATAGCTAGTTAGTATGTGTTTAAGGAAAGATTTAAACTCAAGTCTTCCTGGCTCTGAGTCTAGTGGCATATATCCTATATGATACCTAGTTTCATCAAGAAATGATACAACCAGAATGGTTTATTGACAACCAGAATCCTCACTCCAATACAGCAAGAATAGCTTCTTCAAAAAATGGTTTGGAAGGTAATTAAAATGTCAAGTACAAAACATTACAAAATGATGACACCAACTATATCTTAACATAAAGGAAATAATTCATGGTTGATTAGGTAGTTATTTCAGAATCAGCTGTCTTTGTTTAGGCAGATCACCAATGGTTTAGAACAAAAGTCAAAATCAATATTGAATTAGAAGAAAGGACAAAGATCATAGAGTACACAGAAACTGAGAACTGAATGACAACTCAGAGATCATCAAGTCAAACCTGTATTGGAAAAAGAACTCCACATAAAACAGAGAAGTTTATCCTTTTTGTGTGTGTCCTGGACCCCTTTTAGTAATCTGGTGAATGAAGTCCATGGACCCTTTCTAATATTTTTTTGTTTTGCTTTTTTTGGAGGTCAATTGGCGTTAAGTGACTTGCCCAAAGTCACATGGCTCATAAGTGTGTCAAGTGTCTGAGGCCGGATTTGAACTCAGGTCCTCCTGACTCCAGGGCCAGTGCTGTATTCACTGTGCCACCTAGCCGTCCCCCTTTCTAATATTTTAAAATGTATAATATAAAGTACTGGGGATTGCAAAGGGAATTAATTATATTGAAATATAATGATCAAAATACATAAAAATACAAAGAAGTTCATAAACCTGAAGTTAAGACCTCAAGTGAAAGGGAACACCTAACTTCTTAAGCAAGCACATTTCACTTTTGGACAGTTAGAAAAGTGGAGGCTTGTAATGCCAAACAAATGCAACTTTCAAGGTTCAGAATACCAGCATAGTAACTCTCTATTTATTCAGTGACAAATTAAGGCAAAACATTCACAGAACAGAGAAAATCAAAATACAGCATAACTCAGTCATTTAGCAAGTTCTCAATTCAATCATAATGTATCTCAATTCAATCACAAAGTATACAGTACATTCATGTAGAGTACATTCATATAGAGTACATTACTGGCTTGTACATTCATTTAGTCAGTCACAAAGTCTTCTCTCTATTCAACTGAAGATTAGTTTCCAATCATAAACAAAGTACATTTATTTGGTCAGTCACAGAGCTCCAAACACCAAAGTGCTTCCACCACTGGATCACAACTGAATTACAATTATCATCAGTCAGTCACCCCCCAAGCAGGAGAGATCTTTTCTTCATCTTGACCTGAGGCAAGTTTTCAGCAATCTTTGTTCCTGGGGAGACAGAGCTTAACAAAGCCACAATATACATTGCCAGTGTCCTTATCAATTCGCTCTCTGCCTGCAGAACAGTCTGAGGACCCCTGAACCAACAGCAAGGTTCCAGGACCTCTGCAATGATAGCACTGTCCTTTACCAGCAGACAAATCTGGCAAAACATCAAAACAGACAGACAAAATACCAGTATCACAGTCATGCCTCCTCAGTTCTCAGCAGCTCTGAGTGGCAGCTCTCAAAAGTCCTGGGCAGCTCCAACTGTCCCTCAGCAGTCTGGGTGGCTTCAGCTGGCAGTTCTCTCTCTCCCCCCTCCCCCCTTTTTTTAGTTCTCTCTCTTTCTCAGCAACTCTGGCCCCTGTCAATTCTCCTCTCTCTCTGCCTCCATGATGCTATTCTTTAAAAGTTCTTCTGGCCTCCTCTGCTTGGGCCTGTCTCTAAATCCATGGCACCAGCTCCTCCTACTTTAGCCCTCTCTTTTCATGTCAACAAATCCCTCCCACAAGTGGGATTCACAAGCTCTAGGTTTCAATACTCAACCCAAAAACCAAGCCAATACAGGGGGATCTTTAAATTCCATTACCATTACAAGGCCCAAGAATTACAGATTACTCAGAAGCCTCTACATATTTTGAATCATTCCTTCCTAGAAATGAGTGAGAAAGCACAGGACATGGTAAACAGAAAAAGCCATCAAAAATATATTGAATTAATCTCTTTGAGACACTAATTATTAGAGTAGGAGTTGTTTTAGAATTAACTGTCTATCTGTTTGCCATTAGACCATGTCTTGGTTAGAACAAAGAACCAATTAAATATCAAATAAGAAAAAAAAGACAGATAAGAAAACACCAAGCTATTTTTGATTACAGCAGCTCCAAACCCAAGTGTTCAAAAAATTCATTAACTCTGAGAAATGGGAAATGGACAAAAATAAAGCTATTGATGCCATTTCTTGGAAAAAACTTAAGTGATGTAAAACTCTGACCAGAATGAGAAGGCAGCAGAGCCCAGAAAATTCTAGCTAAGTAAAAAGATCAAGGCAGCCAAGGATAACACACATTTGAAATACCAGTTCATTTGCATACACTACAGAAAAGCATGATAGAGACCTGATACATTTCTTCACAAAACAACTGAAAATTGCTGAAGATAAGACAAGGGTATAAAAAGTTTCTTAAAAGTATTTTAAATGAAACTAAGGGTATAAACAGTTGCAAAACTGAACAGACATACTAGAATTTTGATAGTAAACTAAACTCATGAGTGATGAGAGAGCTTTCAGTTTTGAACATTTCAGCAATCAATGTGTTATAGAAATTATTGTTAAAGGATTTCAGACAAAATCAGGAAAAGCAAATGGTACTGACAAATTAATTAATACAGAACAACTATGTTAGCAAGATACTTTTAAAGAGACTGAGGGAATAATTTTTGCTTTTTTTTTTTTGGAGAGGGGAGGGCAGGACAATTGGGATTAAGTGACCTGCCCTAGGTCACATGGCTAGTAAGTGTTAAGTGTCTGAGGCTGGATTTGAAGTCAGGTCCTCCTGACTCCAGAGCCAGTTCTCTATTCACTGTGCCCCCTAGCCACCCCTGAGGGAATAATTTTTAAAGATGTTTCAATGAAGGGAAGATTTCAAAAGCATGGAAAAGATCACAGATAGTCCGTTTACTATTAAAAAAAAAGAGGAATGGTAAAGAGATCAGCACCTGCTGGCCCATGTGGCTGCTTTCTTATCTCTATAAAGTCTTTATGAAAATGGTCCATGAACTTATCAAAAATATTCATTCTTTAGTCCAAAGTTTTATTAGCAAATTAACATTAAACATTAATGCAACTAGATTGTTCAATAGCTATCTACATTTACAAAGCCCTTTGACCCTCAGATACCACTGCTTAGGTGTACACTGCAAGAAGGTCAAAGACAGAATGAAAAATTCTGCTTACACTAAAATATTTATAGCAGTAGCAAAGAACTATAAGTGGGGAGCCAAGATGGCTGGGTAGAAGCAGCAAGGTTTCGCAGCTCCCACATAGCCACCTCAAGTACCCATAAAATATGACTCTAAACAAATTTTAGGGCTCCAAAACTCACATAAAAATACAGAAAAACACATCTCTTGCTGAAGGCAGTTTGGCACAAAGGGCTCAGAGCAGCACGCTGGGAGCCAAAATCAGCCCAGCCTGAAACTGCAGTTTGGCCCCGGGGCAGCCAGGACAAGCCACAGCTAGAGCTTCAGGAGAGTGGATCAACAGCAGCTGGGGCAGTTTCCAGAATTATCAGGCCATAAGAAACAAGGACTAAGTGAAAGGTCAGTGGATCTCAGCTAAATTTGGGAGAGAAAAGTGGTCCGGCCAAACTGCCTCCAGGGCAAGGAAATGGCAGAAATGGCATCCTGACAGCCCTTCAGCCACCTTCACGGGGCTGCTTCAGAGCTTCCGGCCTGCAGACTGCAGGGGGGCCAAGTGATCATTGAGAGGCTAAGTGCTCTTGCATTGAACAGCCTGGATATGGATTGTGGTCTTGGGTGGTGGTCCTGGGGTGTGTTTTCAGTGAGCCAAAGCTGATGGGGGCTGTAGCAGCCTCCCAATAACTCCAATAGCTGTGAAAACCCAAGGAATTTGGGACACAGCCTTCCCCCCTGGCAGCAGAGTTCCACAGAGCTAAAAAAAATCAAGTAATTCACTGGCAACATGAGCAGTCAAAGGAAGCAAAGTAAGAACAGCAATTGAACTCTAGAATTCTTTTTGGGGGACAAAAAAGATCAAAGTGTGGAATGGAAGACAACACAGCCAGAACTCCCACACCAAAAGCTTCCAAGCAACATGAAGACTGCCTAATAGCCATAGATCAGCTTAAGAAGGATGTTGAAAACCAAATAAGAGAAGTAGAGGAAAAATTGGGAAGAGAAATGAAAATGATGCAAGAAAATCATGAAAAGAGAGTCAGCAACCTGACTGAAGAAAATAACACCTTATAAAATAGATGAACTCAATTGGCAAAAGAGGCCCAAAAAGCCAATGAAGAGAAGAATGTCTTAAAAAGTTGAATTTGCCAGATGGAAAAAGAATCTCAAAAGCTCACTGAGGAGAATAATTCCTTCAGAATTAGAGTGGAGGAAATGGAAGCAAATGACTTTATGAGAAATCAAGATATTATTAAACAGACCAAAAGAAATGAAAAAATAGAAGGCAATGTGAAATATCTCTTTGAAAAAACCACTGACATGGAAAATAGATCCAGTAG
>JAQQSV010011338.1:0-13028 GCA_028646515.1 Pseudochirops corinnae | reverse complement strand
CACCTACCCAGCAAAACTGAGTATAATGTTTCAAGGGAAAATATGGTCATTCGATGAGGTGGAGGACTTCCAAGCATTCTTGAGGAAAAAACCAGAACTGAACAGAAAATTTGACATTCAAACCCAAGAAGCATGAGAAGGTAAACATAGAAAAGAAATCATAAGGAACTTATCAAAGTTGAACTATTTACATGCCAACATGGAAAAGTGATCTTTGTAACTTATGAAACTTTTCTCAGTATGAGGATAGGTAAAGGGAATATAAATGTATATATATGTATACATACACATATGTCTATATAGAAGGGTATATATGCATTATGAATATGTATGTGAGTGCAGGTATTTATGTGTATGTAGACAGAGGGCACAGGATCAATTGAATATTAAGGGATGATATTTTAAAAGGTATAATTAAGAGATAGGAGAGGAATAGAATGAGAGGAGACAGGGAGAGACCAAATGGGGTTAATCGTCTCACATAGAAGAGGCAAGGGATAACTGTTACAATGGAGGGGAAGAACAAGAAAGCAAAAGGGAATGGGTCACCCTTACTCTCATTGAATTTGGCTTAGGGAAGGAATGACATACACTCTAAAGTGGGTATCTTGCCCTACAGGAGAGTAGGGGGGGATGAGAGGGAGGAGGATGGAGAGGAGGGAAGGGTTGGGGGGAGGGATGTTAGAAGCACACGTTTCAGTAAAGGCACAGGGACAGAGTAGAGAACAGAACAAGGTGGGGAGGTGGGATAGGAAGGAGGGAAATATAGTCAGTGTTACACAATATGTTCATTGTGGAGATTTTCTGCGTAAGTACACATATATGGCCAGTATTGAATTACCTGACTTCCCAGTGAGGGCGGGTGACAAAGGAGGAATGGAAAGAATCCAGAATTTAAAGTTCTGAAATCAAATGATAAATATATATGTATATATTATTATTTACATGCAACTGGGAAATAAGATATACAGGTACTGGGATAGGGAGATGCATCTTACCCTACCAGAAAGTCAGAGGGGTGATGGAGGAGGATATAGGAGAGAGCAGATTGGGGAAGGGGGTATACAGTGGGATCGCTGTTTTGGGGCGGTGGGTAGGGGAAAGATGGGGAGAAAATATGTAACTCAAAATCTTGTGGAAATCAATGATGTAAACCAAAAAAAAAAAGAATATGTCTGACTTCAATACCTCTGGTTTTAATGGCTCCAGCTTTGGCAACTATACTTCACTTGTCTCCAGCCCTGTGATTCTCTTTTCCCATTGGTGGATTCCTCCCAGAACCTCCACTTTGAGAAAGGTCCCAGGCCAGCCACCCTTCCAGTCCCAGACTTCACAAACATACTTTCCCCCATTCAGGTATATAACCTTTCCACTTTCACCTCCCCTTCATGTATAATCTTTTTCCATTAGAGTGTAAGCTCTGTGAGGGCAGAGATTATCTCTCTTTTCACTTGTATCTTTAGCTCTTACTATAGGGTGTCCCTAAAGTCTGGACACAGAGGAAATCTCATTAATTATGCATATTTTCAAGAAATGAAATGAATGAAATTTTCAACAGCATTTTATTTGATTAGCATAAATTTTAGTCATGACAATTTCATATGGAATAAAAGCTTTCATTAGCTATTGGGGACTGTCTTCCATATCAATGAGATTAATTTAATTAATTAATGAGATTTCCTATGTGTCTCTTATTTCTTCCTATGAAATCTCATTTATGCTAATTAAATAAAATCTTGAAAATTTCATTTACTTCATTTCTTGAAAATATGCATAGTTAATGAGATTTCCTTTGTGTCTGGATTTTAGGGACATCCTGTATCACACCTGGTACACAATAAATGCTTATTAACTTGCTGAATGCTGACACAAAATGCCACAATCTCAGAGAACTGACAATTTCTGGTGACCCAAAAGGTAGCAGAAAGGCACACAGCAGGGATAAGCAGATTGCAATACATTAACAATGATGCCTTATAAGCAAATACAGCTTATAAATTGTTATTGTTTAGTCATTTCAGTTGTGATTGGCTTTTCATGACCCCATTTGGGGTTTTATTGGCAGAGATACTGGAGTGTTTTGCCATTTCCTTCTCCAGACCATTTTACAGATGAGGAAACTGAGACAAACAGGATTAAGTGACTTGCCCAGGGTCACACTAGCTAGTGTCTGAGGTCAAATTTGAACTCAGGAAGATGATTCTTCTTGATTCCAGCCCTGGTACGCTATCCAATGTGCCAGCTAGCTGCCCTACATCCTGTAAAAGCCATCATCAAAGGCATATGTGATTGGGAAAGGATACAGGTCAGTCATATGGCAACAGAGAGCTATAACTGATAGGCAAGGGATAGACTAACCCAGGTAATTCCCTGGGATCCATAAAAATACTGAAAAACAAATGGATAGAACAAAAAGAGGAAGCCCTGGGATCTATCAAGTGAATTCTTTCTGGAAATTGTACAGAAAGACACAGCCAAGAATCACACCAGATAAGAAAGGACAGCTGGGCAGCTCTGCAATGGTACAGGCAGCAATCACGTGAAGCTCAGTTAACAAACCAACAACCATTTATTAAGCACCTATATGCCAGGTACTAAGCACGGGAGACACAGAGACAAATGAAAACAGTCCCTATTCTCAAGGGGTTTACCATGTGGTCAAGGGAAACAATACACATATATAGAGATATAGACAAAAAGTGAATATAGATGTAAGGTGAATTTTAAGGGGGGGGGGGCAGGTAAGGAAAGTCTTTGGGTAAAAGGTGGTACTTGAGCTGAGCCTTGATGGAAATTAGGGCTTCTGAGAGATGGGAGTGAGGAGGGCGTGCCTTCCCTGCATGGGATCTGCCACGGAAGCATTGATTGACCATAGAGGGAGAGGCAGCGAGACTCAGCATGGGAAGATTTAAGGTCTATTCATGGCTCTGTCACTAGCTGTCCAGCCACAGAGGAATCATTTACACCAGCTGATACTTCATCAATCAAATGGGAATAACGATGTTTCCATACTGTGGAAAGAGAGAGGGTGCTAGTCAGAGGACCACTGTATGAATCCAATTACTGCCTGTGTGACTGAGAGCTTGATGTCTCTGTGTCTCTCTCTCCTCATTCATAAAGAGGGGGTTGGATGATGAAGATCCCCTCTGAGCCTAAATCTACAATTTGGATCCCCACATACCTCAAAGGGCTGTTATGCGGATCAAATAAGCCAGTGGTTCTCAACCTTCCTAATTCCACAACCCTTTAATACTCATATGTGGGCGTATCTGCATGTGGGTGGACCCGCCCGGAGATGGCTAGAGCAGCGGTGTGTCAGTTCCTAAGACCATCAAAAATATATGTTTTCTGATGGTCTTAGGTGACCCCATTTGATCCCCAAAAGGGTTGCGACCCACAGGTTGAGAACCACTGAAATAAGTCAATTGATTTGAAAGCATTTTTAAAAGTAGAAAAGTGTGATAGAAATTCTAAGAGATTTTTGATTCAGAGCCTCCCCTGTGGATGTAGGGCCAAGAGTTAAGACATGATTTAGCAGCTCTGGCTTCTCCCAGGTCCAATTTGGTACCTGGTTTGAGTGTCTTACCCTCTCCAGAGTGAGACCTCAGGGCACACTGATTAAGTTGAAAAGCCTTGGCAGCTCCCATCCTTGCAATCATTGCAAGCCAAAAGCCTCCAGCAACTCTGGGGCCAGGCGGCTTCCTGGGAGGAGTGTGCTGTATTATATATGTTAACTGTACTTATTAATTAGTAACATTCTTCAGCCTGCTGGAGCCCAAGGGAAGGGTTCGTTGCTGTAAAATATGGCTTTGTAACTGATTATGTTAGTGCCTGTATATTTAAAGATGGCCCCCAAGGGGTTCAACCCAAACAATGCCTAACAGTGTGGTCCCACCCCTTCTTCCCCCCCCACCCTGCCCCCTCAGCAGCCACCAGAGCCTGATCAGAGGTGCTACTAGGGTGGGAGCCAAGTGTCTGGAGGGCATAGCAGGCTTAGCTAGATCTCTGAAGGTGACAATCTCTAGCCCCGACTCCATGTCAGTTTATAGCTTCAAATCAAACTGATTCTCCCTGAGAACTCCGTGGAACCAATAGGAGACAGCTTAGCAATGTGTGTAAAGTGTTTCACAAACCTAAATATAGCTGTTTTTAATAGGAGAATGGTAGGATCCCGGGGTCCAAATCTAGTCTTTGACTCTTAATAGCCATGTGATCTACAATCTCTCAGAGACTCGGTTTCTTCAGCTGTAGAATGGGAAAAATAGTGTTGTCATTACTGACATATTCTTGTGAGGATCAAAAGTTTCATAGTATATGAAGCATGTCGCAAATCTCAGAGCACTATATCTATGTGAACTGTAGTACTGTGATTAATATGTAACTGAAAAACTGAGCTTCTAGTGTTGCCTGTTATATTTATCTGTGTTTTATCTTTGATCTTAGAAGGCAACGACAGATTTTTTTCCCTCAACTTAATGTGCCTATCACTGTGTTGTGCACACTTGGCACCAGGGCTAACCCTGCATACCTCAGGATTGTTCTGGGACCTCTTCGGCTTCAGGGTCTACAGCTGGGGGGTTGACTCAGGACTGAAGAAGATTTGGGGCAGAGTATCCGTAACAAGATGGAAAAGGCAGCTAGGTGAAGAATGGAGAGTTCACTAGACCTGGAGTTAGGAAGACCAGAGTCCAAATCTGGCCTCAGATACCCACTAACTGTGTGACCCTGGGCAAGTCACTTCACTTCTGTTTGCTTTAATCCACTGAAGAAGAAAGTGGAAAACCACTCCAAGAAACCCCCAGAGAGTATGTTCTACCAAGTCACAAAGAGATGGACATGACTGAACAACAACCCAAATCCATAACAATGGCCAACTCTTACCCTTTCCAAGGGCTCTAATGGAGAAGGATCAATACCATCTCGTGTTAGTAATTTTACTTATTAATTGGTATATGATTGTGGTGGATGTGTTATAAGAAAGGCTGAGCTCAATGACTTACATGAAATGGTGAAGAACAAATGAACAGAACCAAGAGAACACTGTATACAGTAACAGCAATATTGTTTTAAGAATGACTGAGCAAATAAATCATTTTGACTATTATAAATGTACAATTTAAAAATAAAGGACATATGAAGAAAGATGCTATCTGAATCCAGAGAAAGAACTGATGAACAGAAGTATGGATAGAATAATTTTTACATACGCGTACACACACACACACACACACACACACACACACACACACACACACACCTTTTTGTGTCTAACGGTAGCCATCTCTAGAGCAGGGCAGGGGGAAGGAAGAAAAAAAAGGAAAAAGAAAAAAAGAGATTTACACAATAACTTTATTATATATTTAAAAGGAATAGGAGTTGTATATAACAGATTTGCAGTTTCATGTACAATTATCTTTTTATCATACTATGTTATGGAAAAGCTTGTTTTATTCCATAAATTAAAAATAAAATAAAACTTAAAAAATAACAATGCATAATTTTAAAAAAGTAGAGAGGATGAGTTTTACCAGAGAATATGTGGTCTACAACTCACACAAGTATGAAAGATGGCCACTATTCAGTTCAGAGTAGAGAGAGGAACTTTGATGAAAAGACCTAGAATGTTATATGACTATTCCTGGACAGGTTAGTGCATGGGAATCAGGGAAAAAGAACAGGCCTGGGACAGGGAGGTGCTCATCTTGAATGCTAAGGAAAGGAAGTGGTCTGTCTGGTAACTTCTGATTTTAATTAATTATTCTGGCTATCTATGTACTTAGGTCAATTATTTCTGCTCTGCTTAAGAACAGCAAGTATTTCCAACACTTTCTAACTTTTGGTATCTGGGGACAAAGGTCTGGTCATCTTTTCCTAGTTACAGCTCTAGTTTTGAACCTCAAAAAATATGATAAAAGTTTTCCCAACTCACCACTTTCCTGATTGGAGCCCTACAACTACTATCTGTTGCTTCTTATGGAGTGTGTCAGTCATACTTCACAGATAGAGCCCCAGGGACAGGCTGTACCTTTTCTGACAGATGCCTTATCCCAGGCCTACAGTTGGAATATCAGAGAGGGTTGGAAGAATAGAACAGAAAAATATTGTTTTTCAAAAGACAAGGGAATTCTTTTATTTACTGGAGTTCTTAACCTAAGAGATCAATGAGGGAATCATATTTTCAGTCTTGATTTAACCCCCCAGTTTTTCTTTGTCTCATTTGCCTGCCCAGTGGCCAAATTTTAAAAGTAGTTTGAATTCCCCTTTATTTTTCCAGGCTTTCTCCCCCAGGGCCTAGAGACAGGGTTCCCCTCCCCCTCTTCTGGGTATTCCCATTAAAGACTTCTGGGATTCATTCCAAGCCTAAAATGTCTCATAAAAGCAGTTTGAATTTAATTATCTCAAGCAAGTCAAAAAGGGCAGGATGTCAGTGCATAAAACAATGTCTTACATAATGTGGTTTTTTGGTTTTTATGAACAAATCAATCTCATGTGGCTCAGGGACCCAAAGAACCATAGACTTACAGAAAGTGAGAGCTAGAAGGAACCTTACCTGCCAATTCCATCTTTTCAGGGAAGAGGGAATGGAGGCCCAGAGACAAAGACTGTCTTTCCCAAGGTTGCACAGCAGAGCTGGGCCAGAACCATCACATTTCTAAAAATGCCTGTAGAAGACTATGCCTCTTATCTACTTCTCAGAGAAGTATTGAGAATAAAGTCACATGCTTTCACAAGCCACTATTAGAACTTGATCTGGAAGACCAAGCAGTACCAACTGTTATTAGTACTAGCTTACAAACTGCCTTGGCATTTACCATTCATTTATCTAGGCTTTTCTTTCTTCATTACTCCATGGGATTACCAAGAATTGAGCACAACTGAACAACAATGTGCCAATCACCATGCTAAGTGATGGGGATACAAAGAAAGGCAGAAGATAGCTCCTACCCTCAAGAAGCTTACAGTCCAATGGACAAAGACATCACATGAAAAGAAGCTAAAATTGGAATGGAGGAACAATACTCACATGCGTGTGATGAAGTCAAGTGACTGGTGAGGAGCTACCCACCTGCCCTCCCACCCCTGCCCCCAGGCATCTTACTTAAAAGGAGGATCTGGGAAGAGCTCTCCACTGTCCATCCTCCAACCTCTCTAAGGGATTGAGAGTACTGAGGAGGTGTGACTTTCAAGGTTGATGTATCTTGCAGAATTATGAGATTCCAGAGTGGATGCTGAAATCCAGAAATACAGCCAAGTAGGAAATAATGAAATGGTGCCCTGGGTACCCTCCTCAAACAGAGGATCTAGAGTTATCAGTTGATTTTCCTTTGTGTCCAACTCTTCATGACCCCATTTGGAGTTTTCTTGGCAAAGATTTTGGAGTGGTTTGCCATTTTTCTCTCTAGCTCACTTTACAGATGAGGAAATTGAGGCAAACAGGGTTAAGTGACTTGACCAGGGTCACACAGCTAGTGTCTAAGGCCAAATTTGAACTCGGGACATCCCGGCTCCAGGCCTGGCATTTTATCCACTGTACCACTTGGCTGCCCATTACATTTTGAACAGTTTAATACTTGGAGTTTTCTATTATACCAAGCCCAACTTGTTTCTCTCCAACTTCAAAGTGCTGAATTCTGTTCCCTAGGGACAAACAATATATAGTAGTACAGTGGAAGATAGAGTGTTGGAGTTGTAGTCAAGGAGAGTTGTGTTCAAAACCTGCCTAAGATACCAACTAGCTGGGTGATTATGGGCAAGTAATTCTTCACAGGTTTGTAAGGATTAAATGATATAACATATGGAAAGTGCTTTGCAAACTTTAGAAGTGCTTTAGAAATGCTGGCTATTATTATTGCTATTTTAGTCAGTTAATAAGCATTTATTAAGCTCGTATTATGTGCCAGGAACTGAGGATATAAAGAAAGGTAAAAGACAGCCCTGGCTCTTAGGGAGTCTCCTTAAATGATAGTCCTCTCTACCCCCAAATACTTTAATGCTAATGCTAGCCCTTGAGGTTTTTTTTTTTTTACTTTGCTTTATAATCCACCAGTTAAGGATCTTTTGGGTTACTAGGCCTTATCTTTTAAAAATATAAGTACTCCTGGAAGTCTCACACATAATAGTATGAACCCATTCAAACAAATTGCTTTTCTCCTAACCCTTAGCTTTAAAAAAGAAAGCTTCTGATACTGAGGGAATGGGAATTTTGATTAGGGGCAAGGTGAAGGGAGATAATTCTGGAGTATGGGGTGCTTTAGGGGTAGAGTAGACTTGGGTAGGCTACTACAGAGGGGAGGAGCTTAGAGCAGCCTGAGAGCAATGGCAATCTCTAGGTATAGTGATAAGAACACTATAAGACAGGAGAAGGGTACAGAAATAGAGGTAGAAAGATGCCTACAATTTTTTACTATTTCAAACTTTTTTCCTGAAATCCAGCAAGAAAGGGAAACTATTTCCTTCCTGTACCATATAGTACTTGCTCCGAGAACCCAAAATCAAGCTAGAACTATTAGCTGTAGTTATCTCATGGAATATTAGTTCTGGAACGACCTTAATGGGCATCTAACCCAATTCCCTGATTTAAAGGAGTAAGAAATTCAGGCCAGAAAGTAAATGAACTAAGCGAAGATAGCTAGTTAGCAGGGATGGGACAGGAATTCAAGCCTTTTGACCCAGGGTCTTTCCTTGCTACCGAGCCCATTGTTCTTTTCTCCTATACCATCCCAGAGTCTTGCCAGGGAACTAAGGAGGCATCTGATACTGGAATCTCTGCCCAAGCATCATTGAATACAGCTACACCTAGAGAGTGAGAATTTCAAGCACTGAGGCAAGCCAGGTGTAAGGCTTTGGGTCCAGGAAAGGACATTTATTTGGGAAAGATCTCTTGGGAAAGGGAAAGGATTTCCTGAAGTTGCAGACAGGGTAAATGTTGTGTAAGTTTCCTGATCCTCCCTTCAGTGAATTCTTTGGCCTCTCCCCACAGAACATCCCAGGGCTTCTGGCCCTCTGACCTCCACGAATTTCTCCTTGGCTTCTGCTCCATTTTCACAGGACCAGTTAAAAGTTTTCTGAATTATCTTAAACTCTAAGAATTCAGACTGCTCTTTATTTAAAGTTTGCACACACACACACACACACACACACACACACACACACAACCCCCAAACCAACAACCAAACTTTTCCTTAATTGCCGCAGTCTTAATAATGATATAAATAATGTATCTAGAATCTTTTATTTATTTAGTGTATCATACTTTTGAAAGTTCTTTCTTTTTACTATTTCATTTGATTCTCATAGCAACCCTGAGAAGTAGGTATTGTTAATTCCATTTTACAGATGAGGAAACTGAGACGTAGAGAAAGCACATGATTTGCCGGACACAACTGGTCAGGGGCACATCTGGACCTGGTCCAATGTTCTTTCCATTCTCAGAGTCAGAGTGATGTAGTAGTGGAAAGAATGTTGGATTCAGAATCAGGAGAGATCTGACTTTGAATCTTGCCTCTGATACAAACTGTGTGAATTTTAGGCAAGTCTCAAACTCTATAAACCAATTTCCTCATTTGTAAGATCTGAATAATAATGTACATAATTCCTACCTCATAGGGTTATTGTGAAGGTGTGTTGTTTTTTTGTTTTAACAGTAATGGGTGTGTTCTTTTTAAACTTTAAAGCATTGTATGGATGTTAGCTATTATTATCCTCTTGGGACCTGAATTCCAACTTGTCTTTTCCTTGGAAAATGCCTTGAGTGCTCTGGCTCCCCTGGTTTCTGGTTGAGTGCTTCTCATTTTAAATCACTGTGGGTTGGTTTGTTTGCAGAAGCCTTCAGGAAATTAAAGGGGGAGCTTGAACTGGGCTTTGAAGAATGGGTAGAACATAGGTATAGGGAAAGGAGAGGCTACAAGAAATGAGAATACCATAAGCAAAGACTGGGAGGTGGAAATGTGAAAGGCAATTTAGAGGGACAATAATTGTACCAGTCTGATTAGAATGTAGGTTCATGTATGGTGAAGGAAGTAACAAGGAGAATTCTATTCTGGGTCTGATTATGATGAGTAAGAAAGAAGCTGGTTGTCAAAGTAGAAATGGTTGGCAACCTTAGAGGGAGGTGATGACTTGAAGAGAAGAAATCTAGAAATGGTGTGATTATATCCTGCACTTTGAGAGAATGGGTTTCAAAAAGTTTAAAGAAAGAAGAAATTGTTCCCAATGGGATAAAATTCTAATTCTAAATTCAATGGCCTAAGAGGAATGAGATGCTCTCTGAAATGCAATTCTGGTAGTATAAGAACAATTTCAATGATGAGCACAAGAGGAGGCTGTTTAAAGAGACTAATGTGGATGCAGAATGAGTTCATGGGCCATATTAGAGGGGCTTTAAAATTATAATGACAATAATTACTGTTGTTATTATTATTAATACTAGTTTAATTTGACAAGTACTAACAAATTGAGCATTTCCTTCTTTTTAAAGTTAATTTATTTATTTTTAGTTTTCAACATTCACTTCCATAAGTTTTAGTTTTTTCTCCTTCTCTCCCCCCTTCTCCCTCAAGATGGCATGCAATCTGAAATAGGTTCTACATACACATTCCTATTAAACGTATTTTCACATTAGTCATGTCGGATAGAAGAATTATAACAAATGCGAGAAACCATGAGAAAGAAAACAAAACAAAAAAAGAAAATAGTCTGCTTTCAGACTCCATTAGTTCTTTTTCTGGGTATGGATGGCATTTTTCATTGTGTGTCCTTTGGAATTGTTTTAGGTCCTTGCATTGCTGAGAAGGGCTAAGTCTATCAAAGTCAGTTATCACAGACTGTGACTGTGACTGTGTACAATGTTCTCCTGGTTCTGCTCACTTCACTCAGCATCAATTCACATCTTTCCAGATTTTTTCTGAAGTCCACCTGTTCATCATTTCTTATAGCACGATAGTAATCCGTTACATTCATATACCACAACTTGTTCAGTCATTCCCCAATTGATGGGCATGCCGTCAATTTCCTGTTCTTGGCCACCACAAAAAGAGCTGCTATAAATATTTTTGTACATGTGGGTTCTTTTCCCATTTTTATGCTCTCTTTGGGATATAGACCTAGAAGTGGTATTGCTGGGTCAAAGAGTATGGACATTTTTATAGCCCTTTGGGCATTGTTCCAAATAAGCATTTCCTTTTTATATAAACAACAGAAAAAGAGGATTGCACATGTGACCATGGAACATTATTACTCTTTTTTTGGAGGGGGGGAAAGGCAATTTGGGTTAAATGACTTGCCCAAGGTCACACAGATAGTGTTTCAAGTGTCTGAGGTCGGATTTGAACTCAGGTTCTGACTCCAGGAGGCAGGTGCTCTATTCACTGCACCATCTAACTGCCCCACACTATTACTTTTAAAAATATTTTAAATTTATCATAGTAATTGTGTTACTTTCTACTTGAACTTCCTTTTGCTCTCTTCTATTGTTTTTGTTTCCTTATAACTCCCTGTGACTTTCCTCTTCCTCCCAAAAAAGTTTTCCCTTACACCAGCTAAATCTGGTCAAGCAAAACAGGTACTCATACTCTGCTTCACAGGGCTCCAAGTTTTCCAAATTATGCTAAACTCTAAGACTCCAGAGTATTCCTTATTTCAAGTTTATCCTTTAAAATAAGTCTCTTTGTACCATCTAGTAAGTCCATCAAGTACATAACCTCTCTTCCAAGTGTTGAGATGCATGAATCATCATTAGTGCTCTGGATTTACGTTTGGCTATTATTCCATCAGTCACACATACTGAATCTTTCACAGTTGTTTTCCTTTCTAAATCATCTTTTGTACAAATTGTTCTCTTGGTTCTGCTCACCTCACTCTACATTAGTTTTTCCAAGTCCTTCCAGGTTACTTTGAAACTATCCCTTTCATCATTTTTATGGTTCAATAATATTCCATTACATGCACATGCAATTTGTTCAGCCGTTACCCAATGAATCAACACTTATTTTGTTTCCAGGTGTTTTTTTTTTTTTTTTTGCTATAATAAAAGTAATGTTATAAATGTTTTTGGGTCTTTTCTCTCTGTTTTTGATCTCTTGGGAGGAAAAACTAGTAGTGGTATCTCTAAATCAAAGGATATATTCACAGATTAGAAACTTTTGAGTATAGTTCCAAATTGTTCACCAGAATGGATCAATTTACAGTTTCATTAGCAGCACATTAGCATGTCTGTTATTCCATGGCCCCTCTAACAATTTTCATTATTCTTTTTTGTTATTTTTGCCAATCTGGTAACTGTAAAGTAGAACCTCAGAGTTGTTTCAATTTGGTTTACTCTAATTATTAGTGATTTTAAGTATTTTTTAAAAATATTGCCAATAATTTGTCTTTCTTCTTTGGAGAACTGCCTTTTCATAGCTTTTGACCATTCACATATGAGGAATGGCTTTTATATTTTAATTAATTCCCTGTATAATCTTGTGTTTTAGACATTTGCAAGAGAAAAATGCTGCAAAGGATTTTCCCTCTAGAAAATTGGTTTCTTCTCATTCTAAATGCATTGAATTTGTTCAGACACTTTTCACTTTTATGCAATGAGAATTGTCTATTTCATCTCCTCTCATCCTCTCCAATCCTGGTTTGGTTAAGGACTCTTCTCTATCTGTAGTTGTGAGAGGTATTTCCTTCCACAGTCCTCTAATTTGTTTATGATATGGTATTTTTATTTCTAAATCATGTATCTATTTGGAACTTATTATACATATGGTGTGAGATGTTAGTCAAAACCTAATTGCTGCTGGACTCTTTTCTGGTTTTTCCACTTTTTTCTCTAAATACTGAGTCCTAATCTCACTGCTTAGAGTCCTTGGGTTTATTGAACACTTTATCATTACATTCAATTGCTTCTGTCTTGTGTGTCTAATCTATTCCACTGATCAACTTTTGCACTTTTTAACTAGTACCACATAGTTTCGATGGTCCCTGCTCTGTAGTATAGTTTGATATGTGGTACTACTAGATATGTAGTATCTATATATGTAGTATAT
>JAQQSV010011337.1:0-13028 GCA_028646515.1 Pseudochirops corinnae | reverse complement strand
GGAGGTAGGAGTTTGCTTGTTAACTTAGTGAGCTGTGGCCTCTGAGTATGTGGACTGAAGCTAGGGCCAGGAAATCTCGGTGTTTCCCCTGAGTTACCTGAGGCCTGGGGTAGACTTTCAGGTTTTTCACCTCTTTCTCTGGGCTGCTTCTCAGGCGGGCTCACTGTATTAGAAGGGTGGGGCTGTGGTTTGCTGATTGGCCAGGTGGTTCAGTGTTTCTAAAGCACACCTGGGCTTTTGTTGTTAGCGCTTGGTGGCTCCACCCACCTGGGTTTAGGCTCCGCACAGCACAATCTCCCTTCCCCCTTCCTCAGCCATTTCCAAGCCTGGGGCTTTTTCCACCAATGCAAGAATGTACTCTAGGTGGGGCTTTTACCTCTTGATTTTTTTGTGTGTCGGGGAGGGGGATGAGAGCCCCTAGATTTCATTCCTCCATTCCAACTTCTGAAAGTCTGGGCATGTAGCTTCAAGAATCCGGGCCGTGGGTTGCTAGCCCCAGGAAAACCCACTGACCCTGCTACGCGCCCTGCACTCCCTCCTCCCCAGTTCCGTCGGTCCTCACCTCGGCAGTGAGAGGGCTGCAGAACTAGATGATTTCAGTTTACTGAATGTGCAGTCAAAGTTACTGAAGAAATGGGCACTGGACATATTTAGAAGAACTGTATTGAATCTCAGCTATGGGGTGATTCTGAGCAAGTTTGTTCATTTCTCTAGGCTTAGGTTTTAAGCAAGTCAATTTTGAAATTCAGTTTTCTTATCTGTAAAATGAGAAGTTGGGACTAGCAAATTCTGATATCTCATTTAACTCTAATATTGAAAGATTCTAAGTTCCTAAGTCAGGAACCATACAGTTATCTCACATCATGACTTTCCCCATCACACTTTTATATATTAAAGGTCAGCATAAGAAACTAAATGGGAATTTTGGGGGAATTTTGTGGAAAATTCAGATGACAATTGAAGTCCAGCAGAAGATACAGCACAAAATATAGACATAGTACTGTATAATATAACATATTTTATCTATTTATACCATAATAATTCAGACTACTTTTCTGTTATGAAGGGAGGGCCAACAAATTTTACATGAATTTTCTATATTGACATGCCATGCCCCAAATCCTCATGATGTAGAAGGGATACTTGTAATTCAATTCAATTCAATTTGTTTAGCAAATGCCCAAGACACTGTATTATCCTTAGAGTCTAAGGCTTACATGTCATGGGGGTGAAGTAGGGTTCTTATTTACAACATGTAAACAAGTTAATAAATGCAAAGTATATACAAAGTAATAAAAAGAGTAAAAGGAAAAAAAGAAAGTGATTGATAATAAGAGATATCATACAGAACATGGCACCTGATACTGTTCTCATACGTATAAAACTCCCACCTTCAATCTCCAAGAAGAAAGGCAAAATTCCTTTTAATATGCCAATTATCAAAATGCAAGTGAGGCATAAGATCATTTAACCAAAAAAAAAAGAAAAACACAAAATTCTTTTCTAATTTCAGTTGACTAGAAACCTGCCAAGGTGCCATTACAGCTTGTCTAAAATGACAATAGCCTATTAATTTGGTTTCTTTACTTTCAATACATTTAGAAACAAGATACATCTGACTGTCAATTGATATAATCTTGTATCTCCCATTGCTGAAAAATGTCAGTCATGCTCATGGATTTAAAATGTTAGGCAATGTTTAGGCAAAAGATAATTAGACCATTTTCAACCAATGTTGTCAATACATCAACAAGAAAACAAATGGAAGGAAAACAGATAACAAAGAAAATCTGAAAGTTTAAAGTTTCCTTGTCGTTGGTGAATACCCCCAGATACCACTAAGAACAATCTATTGTCACTGATCCAGGTTTATGGACAAATTTTATTTTATTGTATTGGATAACACCATGTCTCTCTTTTCTACGTGTTTTTTAGGCTGAATTCCATCTTTTTTCTCCTACTATATCATGAATGAAATTCATTTATGTTATTTAGTAGCTCTTCCAAGGAGCCATGGATTTGACAGTGGGTATAGCTGGTAAAAACATTAGATGGAAAAGAAATCCCTAAATTTTGAAATCAAGCCGTTGTGGATCTAAGTCTTATATATCTGTCCTAAGGATATATTTTAAAATGTTATATATGAGAGAAGAGGACAAAAATAAATGGGTAAATATCTTTATTTTAGGATTTACACCTATAGAGGACTTTGGCAATAACATGATTCAGTGCTGTTAATGAACAAAGAAGAAAACTCAGGCCTGAAGAAGGGTAGTGACCTGTCTACAGAAGGGTAGTGACTTAGTCAAGATTACATAATTGCAAATGGATTGATATAACATATATTCAAACAATTTCTGCTGATCCTCATTTATGACATTCCATTATTTGCATATGTGCCTGTGCGCAGCCTGTCCCCAGTGTCTAAAAGTGGTCTTAGATTCTCTAGATTTCTTCAGACTTCAATCCATGTAAATCTGAACCAGTGCCTCCTTCAGGTACCACTCCTTCAGCCTTTCTGGATTCCCCTACATTGTGTTAATTATATCATATGTCATATATCTAAAATGTATATAATATTTAATATATTAAGTATAAATAAATAAAACATGCAAAATATATATACAATACATTCAATAATATACATTTAACACATTCATTTCATATTGCTATATTTATGTATAAGCATATAATCCTTATGTTCTAATATATCATATCTAATAATCAATAATATAAACAAAATATAGAAACATTGGTTCAAATATTGAAATACACTAAATATTAAAATGTAAAAAATTTAATGTCATACAATATACATATGTTCTATTCTATTATATATTTATATATGTACATGTAGTATGCATGTGTGTATGTGTATTTTTTTCCCATCCAAGTTCATGAACCTCCTGGAATCTATCCACTGTCTCTACAATCCAGGTTAAGAATTCCTGCACAAGACCATTCTTATCAATTACTCTTTGTCATGATTTGAATGTCTTTTTGATTGAGATTCTCTTTCCCACCCTTTTCTAGTCTTGTTTTGAAAGTATTAGTCTCAGAACCAGTGGAAAGAGAAAAGTCAATAGCCTGCCTTAATAGTACTCTTCTCTTGTCTGTGAAGCTTGCTCCCTTGGATTATAGGACCATAGATTTGAAGAAAGAGGGTATTTCAAAGTTATCTAGTCCAATCTCATCATTTTAATGTTTTCAGCAGTTAGTTGTTGTTGTTGTTCAGTCATTTCAGTAATGTCTGAATCTTTGTAACCCCATTTGGTATTTTCTTGGCAAAGATACTGGTTTGCCATTTCCTTCTCCAGTTCATTTTACAGATGAGGAAACTGAGGCAAACAGGGTTAAGTGACTTGCCCAGGGTCCCATAGCTAGTATGTATCTGAGGCCAGATTTGAATTCAGGTTTTCCCTATTCTAGGACTAAGTTCTACCTACCAGGCTATCCAGCTACTTAGCACAGATGGTTCCTTCTAATTCTTTTGAAAAGCTTCTTTTACTCCCAGCAATGGATTTTCAATCTCCTTAAAATACCAAATATTATTAATTCAGATATTCAAGGGCATTTAAACCATGAGCACCCCAATTTTCTGGGAGTGAGAAGTAAGAAATATTAGCCACCTTCTGGAGCAAATAAACATTTTATTGTCAAAATATAAATTTATGATTTTTTTCCATAATAGTTAACGCAAACCTGAAATATCATTCGTTATAATTTCCTGTAGGAAAAAAAAAAGACAGAGTTGGACTTAGCAGCACACTCCAAATAGGTTCAACACTTTCATTTAATTAATAGAGGCTTAAAGTGTTGCCTAAAAACCAGCACCCAGATTAGTAGATGAGGGAACCTTGAATCAGATTCTGCCTCTGGTATACACAGATTGCCTACCCATAGGGAAGTTACAGCTTCTCTGTGCCCCAAGCAACTTTGTAAAACTGTAAATTGCATGAGTTGACATTCTCTGTTGGTGGAGGGAGTTTCCAGAGTTCCCCACAAAGATGAAATCATAGGTATGCCCAACCTTATGTTTAACAAAATAAGGAGACCTTGGCTTAGGAAAATGCAGTAACTTTAATTGAGCCAAGAGGGTCACCAACTGGGACATTGCACAGTACCTAAGTACCAGAATGTCCCTCCATTACAAAATGAGAGAGTATTTTATACAATTGAAAGGGGGGTGGGGTGGAGAAGGGTATTGCCTGGTGGTTGGATCAGCCTTGAAATTATCTTGATTTTTTGCAGAACATCTGAAAGCTCATGCACATATAGAGAATAATGGAGGAGAAAGAGACTATAAAGGAATCAGTTTCAAACCAGCTGAGATTAATTCAGACAAACCTTTATGGGGAGAGTTTGCAATGGTCATATAGCAAAAGGTATCTGGGAGGGAGTAAGACTTGTTCAGGTACTTGATTTCAGTGGTATACAAAGGGAAAGAATGACCTAAGTCCAGATCATCTTGAGAGATCCCCTTTTTGGCCAAATTGTCCTCACAGGTTGATGGCAACCAATCAGAGAAAGGTGAGGAGGGGCAAACGACGTTCTGGACCATAAAAATGTCTATGATACAAGAGCTAAATTTAAAGTCACATATGTGGCAAACTTTAAAGGTCAGGAAAAAGAAAATAATGAATAGCAGGCTCATCAAAATCCCTTGTAGGTTGGGCTGAAGAAGGTCTCCAAGACTCTTTGGTAAAAAGGAGAAAAGATCCCAAAAAGGGAAAGATATTTTGGGCAGGGACAAAATCAAATTCTGTATAGGTCAAGGCAAACTTCCAGATGCCCTACAGAAACTACACTATGTATTCAGACACATTCACATAGAAACAACATTCCTCACCAAGATAAGCACAGGTTTCAATTGCCAAAATGGTGTCCAGAGCCATTTGGTTCAGGAGGACCACTTCACCAAGGGAATTCACTTGTTCAGTAATGGTATCCAAAGTTTAATCAGTATATTCAAAGCCCATAGCAGTAGCAAGAGAAATTTTGTGCAGTGCCTGCTTGGCATTGAGGACAGCATAGATAGTCAGGAGGGCTTTCAGGATAGAGTAATCAGCTTCCCACTCTTCAACAAAAGGATTTGGTGCCAGACCAGAAGGAATTACCCCTGTGGATTTCCACTTTTGAGAAAGGGTGGAAAAATTTTGGGAAATTTTATGTTTGAAGGCGGGCAAGATTAAAAATTGTTGAGGAGTTAATAGACTGGTAAAGAAGCATAATCGAAACAATGCTACAGGCACCTCACCAGGAGTAAGAGAGGGCCACATAGAAAGCAGAGCCAAACTGAAAGAAATAACCAGTTCCTTCCAAAGATAAGGAAAGGAGAATTAAGAATTCATTACCCTATTGGACAGGGGCAGAGAGAAATGGAAGTACCTTCCACACATACTTGTTGGAATGGAAATTTACCAAAGTGCAGGTGTAGGAAAAACATGGAAGATAGTTGACAGGATAAGTTATCAGAAGTTTGTGTCAAGAGGTTAGAGATGGCACTTGTGGGGTTATTAATGTGAGGACCATCAAATGAGTAGTTGTAACTTGAATTTAAGTGAACAAAGTCACCAGACAAGATATCAGGGTAAAGAAAGTTCCAGTGATGGGTGCCAGGTGTAGTGCCAATGCAATATTTATAGTGCCCATGATCACAATAAAGACCATGACTGTATCAAATGACACTCAATTGTAAAATATACCAGACTCTCCAGATAGAGGAGAGAACTGAAGCATTTATTTAGATACCAGAAAACCAAATCCCAAAAGCAGTAAGCCAATTCAATCATAGTACCAAAGATATTCAGAATCCATAATAACGCTGAGTGCCACAGCATCCTTCAGCCTTCCCACAAACCAATACAAGATCAATATCTACTCACGTGCTTATCTGACTCCTTGCATGAGTGTTCTTTCTCCCCCACCCATCTGACTAGCTCTGAATACCAGCTTCCTGTGGGCTATGCTTCCTTCAGCAAGCTCCCCCCACCACAGGCTCCATGTGACTACCTTCAGCCTATTAGGGGACAGTTTATGTTCATAGAAGGGAAGCTTCCTGTGGGCTCTGCTCTCTGTCACAGGCTCCATGTGATTACAATCAGCATAGTAGGGGGCAGAGTTTACTTTTGAAGTAAACTTTTTTTGAAGGTCTTCAAACTCCCCCTTAGGCCTATTAAGGGGCAGGGAAGATCTTCAAATTCCCATTCCTATTACATCATGTTATTAGTTGAATAACAATGGTATGGATAACTATTAGATGGATGATAATGGCCTAAATAGGGATCTTGGATTGCGAGATCAGTAAGTCATAAATGTGCCAGTCAAAAATGTCTTCATGGCAAAGGCCACCATACTCTCCCCACCTTCAAAGTTTCTGCCTTCCCTCCTGATGGGACAATCTGGAAGTGGCCTTATTATCTCTTGAATTAGCCCCTGCAACATCCCCATCCTCCCCATCCACAAGCCAGGGTGTTACAGTTGGTGACTTCTCCAGCATCTTCAGGTTGTCGATGCTTGTGCTATCCATTTTGTCCCCAACCCTTATATTCTCCTCAATTTCATACCAGCTTCTTCTACCCATTTTATTTCTGTTAACCTCTGTATGCCTCTTTCAATGCTTCCTTACACCCTGAGAGTCAGTTTCTGTTTGTTTTTACATGGGAAGGTCATCGATATACTTGTACTGTGTTACCTCAGTTCCCTACAGAAAGCCCCACCTACTTCTCCCAGATTCTCAAAGCCAATCCTGCAGATCTCCAGTTTCTCCCCAATTCTAGTCTATTCCAATATGTAGATGACCTGCTCTGCTCCCCCACATGAGGCCTGTCATGTACATTCCATATTTCTCCCCATTTCTCTCACACATAAGGGACTTAAAGCTTCTAGGGAAAAAAATATATAATATATATAATTTGTACTAAGGGCCAGTGCTCAGGCCATCTAGTTTCTTCCAAAAGACTCCTCCTTAACCCAGATTGATTCTCCACTGTTTTGAGGTTCCTTCATCCCACCAAGAGACAACTACTTGGATACCTCCAACTGGCTAGGTATTGTAGATGTTGGATTTCCTCTCTTCTACATATTGTTAAACCCCTTTATTATCTTCTTGAGGATGCTTCTCTCAATCCCCTCAAGTAGACTGATGGACCTGAAAACACTTTAGAGACCTTAAAATCCATTTTAACCACATCCCCATACTGGAATACTCTAACTGCACTTTTCCCTTCTAATTCTTTTTGAGGAAAAGAAGAAGAATGTGCTGGGAGTCTTATGCCAAAAATATAGAGACAATTTCAGAACTCTTAGTTATCACAGCAAATATCTGGATCCCATGGCACAGGGACTTCCTCCTTGCCTTTGTGCTATTTTAGAGTCATCTGACTTCTAGAACTCATAGAAGAAGTTCTAGACTTCCCTCTGGCCCTCCATGTTCTCCAGGCAGTGAAAACCTTTTAAACTCACATTACACCCAACATTTTTCCTCTAGTCATCTTGCCAGGTTGGAAATTTCTATCCCTTCTCATTTGCTAGATGCAAGATCTCAAACCCATCTTCAAATTTTCCTGAAACTACAACCACTTGTGATTTCCTCATTGAACATTATTACTATGTCTGGGTAGTTGATTCCATTCTGAGCCCCAGGTGGGCTTACAAGAAAATTAGAGGGAAGATACACATTATCATTGGTACAACACCATCTCTTGCCACTGAAACAAACAAGAAGACCTTGTAGCAAGATAGGCTATTACCATGGCACAAAGAGTTATTGAAGCTGGCCCTCTTCCCAAGGCCAACTCTGCACAACAGGTGGAATTGGAAGTTATAACTTGTGCCTGCACACTTGCTAAAGAGAAAAATGTAAATATCTTTTCAGATAATTGGTATGCCTTTGGAGTGGCTCACAACTTTGGAATGCTTTGGAAATACAAAGGATTCTTATCCTCCTTGGTCATGCCAATTCACAGCAGGATTAGATACAGTGGCTCTTGGATGTTCTTCTTTTACCTGCAATAGTGGCAATAATCAAAGTTCCAGGACATGTAAAAGATGATTCAATACATGCCAAGGGAAATGCACTTGCCCACTTTCATACCAACCAGGTAGTTTTATTTCCCCTTATCCCCTTTGCCTTCTCTGCCTCCACCAGGAAGGTACCCTCCAGTGTTCCCTAATCCCTGAGGAAATCATTCTGCCTCAGGGAGCTATGACTAAGTTTGTGACTTCTCACCTGAAGAACGGGGGAAGCTTAAGTGCAAAGGAATTTGGCCTGCTGTATGGATCAAATAGACTCTTGGTGTTTTCCAATTTCTTGTGCCATTTGATGATGGAATTTCTTCACTCCCTAAGACATTGGGAGCCTGACAAACTCTTGAGTTTAGTTATATAATACTGGTGAGGAAAAATGTGGAAAGTGGCCAATGATGTGTATCTGCCATGTGAAACCTGTGCCAAACATAAAATCAACAAGCCTCTCCAACTATTTATTAAGGAAGGGTAATCCCAATGATGTCTCAGGAAAGACAGCATTGGGAAGTTTGGGGAAGGTGTTTAAATGGGCCAAGATAAACCTCTATGGGTAGTGCACTGAGCATTCACCTGATGTCAGAGGATGCAATGGGAGCTGCAAAAGACCATTGAATCTTCATATGGGGAAGTGTGAGGGAGAGAAAAAAATAGTAGCATTGTAGATGCCAAGGAAATCTCAATCCAAAAGTTAAACAGAGGAGGCAAGAGACAGAAGAAAAGACAGCAGCTCTAAAAGGTCACTGAGAGTAAAGAGGAAGAGTTGAGAAATGAACACAGAATGAGCACCATTAGAAATCCCCACAATGATAATTTTCATGTGATTCTGAGACGGGAGCTTGAAAAACTTGTGTAGTTGAGGACAGAGAGGGTAGCCCCCATATCAGTGAGGATAGAGACAGGTTGGTTGGTCCTTGATTATAGTAGAGACATTGGCCCCTGAAGAGGTGAGCACTAAACGGTAGATCCTCTCTGACTCCTCAGAGCCCCATCATTGTAAGTTATTTCAATAGGGTTTTTTAGGAGAGGTTCTTTGGGGATTGGGGTCGTAAGATGTCTCTGTTCCCCATAAGTGCTGCAGTCATCATTGAAGGAACCAATATTTGTTTTTGTTTTTTGAATGTTCAGGGGTTTTTTTGTTTGTTTGTCTGTTTGCAATAAAAACAGACTCTATCCCCTATGGGTGGCAAGAAGGCAAAGGGAGCCTACAGCAGGATTATAGCTGTTCTAGTTGTAAATTCATAATTTAATGTTTCTTTTTGGTTTTGTCCTTTACCTCTTTAATCCTTTCTTTGGATAGTGTGACCTGACATCAGCTGGCTGAACTGACAAAATCAAAGTTTGGGATAGTTGGCCTACCCAAATTTCCCTCTTTTACTAAATCAGTGAGAGGTTTGGGGAGCTTATCTACATACAGAGAGCTAAAGATGACAAGAGTTATAAGGACCTTGGAATATAAATCAGAGTGAGCCTGAAAAATTATAAAATTCAAAAAGTGATTCTTCAGAATTTTGTCAGCAGACACATATCTGATTCCAAACTACCTCTTTAGGGGAGGCCTTATGAATGACCACTAGAAAGGGTTGCCCCAACTTCTGAGCAAGTTTTTGTTGTTTTTCTTGAGGGCCTCTTCCCTCTACCATGATGGAGAAGTGTTCTAGCAAGTCAGACCTCTAAGTTGTTTTATGCCAGTGGTTGGCCTCCCTGTAACCCACAAGGACCTGAGCCAACTGATGTAAATCAGGAAGGCTGGGACAGCATGTAAAAAGAACCAACTGAAATTCATGAAAAAAACTTGATGGGTATTCCTAACTTTGAGGAACTCCTTCGCTATACCTCATAATTTTGTTTTTGTCCAAAGTGCAAAAACTGCCTATGGGACTCACTCCCCATCATCCTATTTGATCTTAAATGAAATTGAAATATTGGCAATGATGGAGAAAGAAAGGAAAGCATAAATATTACTTTTCAGGGATTGGAAATATTTTTGGTAAATCCTTCAGAAGGACACCTTTCAAGTCCTGTAAATCCTCAATCAGCTGAAAATATTAATTTCATATCCCCAAAGAGATTAAGAAAAAACAAAGAGGAAAAGGACTTATATGTACAGAAATTCTTATAGCAGCTCTTTTCCGGAAACAAAGAATTAGAAATTGAGGGGATATCCATCAAATGGGGAATGACTGAACAAGTTATGGTATGTGATTATGACAGAAAGCCAATGTGCTATAAGAAAGGATTAAAAGGATGCTCTCAGAAAAACCTGAAAAGACTTACATGAACTGATGCAAAGTGAAATGTACTGTGTACAAATTAACAGAGCTGTGCAAGCAATACAATTTTCCAAGACAGCTGTGAAGGACTTATGATGAAAAATGCTATCCATCCCCAAAGAAATAACTGATAGTATCCAAATACAGATTGAAGAGTACATTTTTTTAAACTTTATTTTTCTTGATGCTTTTCTTCCTTTTTTTTGTTCCATGTTTTCTTTTACAACATGACTAATATGGAAATGTTTTGTGTGACTACACATTTATAATCTATATCAAATTCCTAGCCTTCTCAATAAGGGTAGGGGGAGATAGAAAAGGATAAAGGGAGAGAATTTGGAACTCAGAGCTTTAAAAATGAATGTTGAAAATTATTTTTACATGTAACTGGGAAAAAATAAAATTCTAAATAAATTCTTTTAAAGAAGAAAATCTTAATTTCACTTTCTTTTTTTTCTGTCTGTAGCTGCAACAGCCCTTTTTGCAGGAGGTAGATTTTGGACTCATCCTCTTTTTTTTCTATTTTTAACTTTTGAGCCTTTTACTGGAGGGACAAGAGTTGAGACTCAGTTTTTCTCTTAGCCATTTCTAGTAACCACTAAAAAAAGTGTCTTACACACCTTTGGCAGGTTTTATTCCACCTTTATTCAATTTATTTCTAAGATAATTACTTTTTCCCAATCAAAAGTATACTGGCCAACAGTATCAATGGTCATCTTTAATCAAAAATTGCAAGTTTCAGGCACAAAGCCAGTCATTATCCCCTTTCATGGAAAGAGACAAATTAACTCTGAAATACATACATCCTCTATACTCCCTGTCCTTTAGATCCCACCCTCTCTTTGATTGGAAAATATAACCATCCGAGACTTTCTTTAGATTGCAAATTGCCCATGAGTCTTTAGCCAAATATCAATTAAGAAGAAACTCAACTGAAAGAGACAGGAGTTGTAAGATTAGAGAAGGGTGAGGAAAACTCACCAGTTCAGACTAGATTAAAATGGATGCTTTCCTAATGTCCAGTATCCAGAGTCTCACACTCCACTCCAGTGTGTTGTCATAGCTTTTGAATCCCACTTCTGACACCAAAAATGTCAGCTTTATGTGTTCACAAAGCAAGGAAACCTTGGAAATACAGTGTCTTTAGTTAAGCAAGAGGTTCTTGAACTGGGATCCCAAATAATACCTAAGTTATTAGAATAACCACCGTTTATAAAAGGTGTGAGTATTTTCTATAATTGAAAAGAAGAAAAAGTGTTGCCTCTGGTGGTCAGTTTGCCTTAAATTTATTATTAATAATTATTTTTGCAGATTATCTGGAGACTCAAGGGGGCAGAGCCAATATGGTGGCATAAAAACAGGAAAATTCTGTGAGCTCCCCCAACGACCACCTCAAATACCTATGAAATATGACTCTAAACAAATTTTAGAGCTACAGAATTCACAAGGTCACAGAGAGAAACAAATCTCTCACTGAAGGAAGCCCAACAGGCCTACAAGAAGGATCCATCTCAGCTCACTGGGAGCTGATCCCATCCCTGAATGAGCCATGGCTTTAGCCTCAGGACAGCCCCAACAAGAAGCTGCTGGAACAGACTTCAGAAGAATTAATCACCAGCAGCTGCAGCAGTTTCCAGACTTATCAACCCATAAATATCAAAGACAAAGAATAAAGGTCAGTGTGAAACTCTGTTGGAACTGGGGGGATGCAAGAGTGCAGTCTGGCCCCTGCCCCTGGGACAAGAAGCAGCAGAGGTATAGTGCCTGTGCAGGGAGGTTATAGAATAGAGTAGACTGGGGGACGGGGTATTCAGTGGGACTGCTGTTTTGGGGTGGTGGGTAGGGGAAAGATGGGGAGAAAATTTGTAACTCAAAATCTTGTGGAAATGAATGCTGCAAAATAAAAATAAACATAAAAAAGGCTATCTGGAGACTCATGGATATCTGGAGGTTCATGGAGGAGAATGAGATTGTTAAGGGTTCAAATCAATTGAGATCACTTCAGACAGGCCTTATGGGAAGGGCTCACAATGTGTCATGAAACAAAAACATTCAGGAGAAAGCAAGAGTTTGTCCAGTTATTCTATTTCAGTAGTACAAAAAGGAAAAAAAAAAGCTGACATAAGTCTGGGTCATTTTGACAGATATATACCACCCAAATTATTTTTAAATGCCACATACTAGTTCACTGATCTACTAACCCATCACCTTTCCTTCCTTATTTGCATCTTTCTTTCTTGCACATAAACACACTTTGACCTCCTCCATCAAACCTATTGCTCTATTTTTAAAAATGTAATTCCTTTCTGGGTCTCCATCTTGATCCCTCCAATATTTTTTCTTAATCCTTTCATTTTCATCTTCCTTCCCTCTGAATTTTCCACTTCATTTTAAGAGAGAAGGGGGGAAATTGGGACAAAACAAGCCAAGTACTATCCAACAGGCTCAAAGGAAATTGCTTTCATAGGCACAAAATGAAGATTAGTTTTTTTCATTTTTTTAAATTTATGTTTTATTTATTTTAGTTTGCATCATTCATTTCCACAAGATTTTGAATTACATACTTTCTCCCCTTCTTTCCCCTACCCACCACACCAAAACAGCTATCCCAGTGTGTCCACCCCCCCCCCCCAGTCTATTCTCTCCTATGTCACTTTTCGTTGGGCAGGATGGATCTCCCAACCACAATGCCTGTGTATCTCAAGTTCCAGTTGGATGTAGTCAATAATA
>JAQQSV010011335.1:0-13029 GCA_028646515.1 Pseudochirops corinnae | reverse complement strand
AAAAAAAAAAAAGAAAAAAAAATAGTGAGATACACATATACAGACACAGGGACATGCGAATCAAGGTAAGACAAGCAGATAGTGTTCCAGGATGTCAGACAGGGCTCCAGTCCCACCTCTGATGTATACGAGTTTAATCTCTCAATGTCCCAGGCAACTCACTAAGACTATGAAATACTGAATAATTGCAGATCTAAAGTAAAGGACTCAGTCCTGGTTGGAAGTTCCCTATTCTAATGAAATCGCAGAGACAAATACAAGTATGCTAAGGGGGGGCTGGGGGGGGGGGAGGAGAGAGAGAGAGAGGGAAAGAGAGTGTGAGTGTGTGAGTGGGGGTGTGTGTGTGTGTGTCTAACCATCAGGGAAGAATAATTCTGTCAGCTCAACACTTTTCTACATATACCAAGTCTGTGATGTATAAATAATACAACTCCCTGAAAAAAAATTTAATAAAATAAAATCACTGCTCAAACTCAAATATCTACTTATATCATCTGTATTCATGCACACATCTACTTATTTGCTGATCAATGTTTTAATATAATGATTTTCTAAGTTAGTTTCCAAATTAAAAGTCTCATTTTACTCTCTTGGTCTTGCCTTCAGGGGGTTTATTCCAAAATCTTTTTAAAGCTAACTTTCAACACTAATACAATACACTAAAAGCAAAGGAAGTTAACTGTAATGAAAATAATTGATGTTCTTAACTGTATTTACCCATGGACCCCACAATCTACAACTCCTACAAAAAAAAAAATTTGTTACAAACACTAATGAAAGGTATTGAGAATTAGTTTTGATTGACTATACCTATTTGTCACAAGAGTGAGGTTTTTATTTTGTTGTTTTTTACTGGGAGGGGGATGGGAAACAAAATAAATGCTTGTTAATGGGGAAAAAAGTTAAGCAGTAAAGCATAATTCTTTAATCCGAACTATGAAAAAACCCAACTTTGAAAACTTGGCCAATAGAAATCTGTAGTTATATTCAAGTTAACAAGATGCTAGAATAATTTTAATAAGCAAGCTTGTCCAAAAAAAAAAACAACAACAAATGAAACATACCCCACCCCACCCTCTAATTTTTGCTTAATTGTTTGTCTTGGTTAGAAGGGTAGTCAATGAGGGGAGGAGGGGGAGAAGGAGAGGAAGAGAGAATTGGAAGAAAACTACATTCAGCATTGATTTTTTTTTTTTTGAAAAAAAGGCATAAATAAAAATTTTTTCGCTCCTTCCCCACTGCAAAACAAAACAAAACAAAGTACTAAAACCTAAAATTCTACAACCTCTCATCTGGATACTAATATGAAAGAAAAACTTGGACAGTAATTTTATTCTCAATCCAAATTAATACTTAATTTTAAGGAACAAATCTGTTCCAGAGGGTCACTTCTGTAATTTCTGAACCAAACTAACAGTTTCTTCTGCTAAAATGAATAATTTAGTTATATCCCATCACTATCCTTCCAAATCATTTTTATTTAAGCACAGACTGTCATTCACGATGAGTAAAGAATTTATTTTGGTTAGCTGCCATCTATACATTAACCAAATTAGAGAGCATTCAATACTCGATCAGAAATGTTTCTGCAGACAGGCCATGTTTAATCTTCATAAAACAGAATAAACATACACCAATATAGAACTAAAAGAAATTTTCCAACTACAGTCTATGCTCTAGAAAATGTCCCGATGCAGTATTTAAGACCTTAGTTACTAGCTATTGGCCTTTAAGGGTCACAACCTCTCCAAGACTGTTTCCTCACTTGGAAAATGAAGCTGTAAGAAAAAAAATAACATCTTCCCTCACTAATTCTTCCCACCCGTGAAGGTAAGCATTAAGACAAACAACCAAAAACGCTGTCACACAGAAAGATTCCCTGACACATAACATGGCTGAGGGGCCACAAAGATCCCCTCCACTTTCTAGCCAGTTCTCTCTCCCCCAATAGGGCTAGAAATAAAAACTGGTGAAATCAGGGTCACCAGGATGACAGTTCCTTAGATGAAATAGTAAACAGAGATTGATCTTTTTTTTTAATTTGGAGTCCAAGGTTAGAGGCTGTGAATAAGTGACTATGACTGAAAGGATCAAGACAGCAGTCTTGGAGCAAGAGAACATAAGACACTAAAATAAAGATTGACAGACAAATAAGTAAATATAGAGATGTAGATATATCAAAATACAATTTTGATACTAAAAAAATAAAATCAGTATTGTGCTACACTGATGGAACTAAGCCCAAAGTGAATACAAAACGGAGTTGGGAAGGCCTTCACAAAAGTACTGACTTATAACAGCTTTAAACCTGAGCAAGACACTTAGTGCCCCAGGCACTAGGGCATTAACTGTAAACTGCAGAGGTTGCAGATCAGCATAGGTGGACAGAGATTCCAAACCAGAAGTTCCCTAAAGCCAGTGAAATCACAAATGGGACTTCAGATGAACTATAAACTTCTGTTAAAACAGAATAGAGATTTAAGTCAAAAAAAAACTACTTCCCCTGGGTGCAACAAAATTCTTCTGTGTCAATAAACAGCAACAACAAAAAAGTACTATCAATCTAAGTAAACACCTCATACTCACTACATCACCAAATTCTATGCTCATCCTGTTAATTTGTCCCTGCCCTCCTACGACTTACATTTGAAGAAGCAAATGTGTCTGAGTCATAATTATTAAGGTAAATAATAGTACTGTACAAAGATAAACAAAGGATGTTTATCTATCCAATATAATATTTTCATTATTCCCCAAAATAAATTTTTACAAGTAGAAATTCCCAGTTAAATTCATAACATATTATCTATCTTTATGTTCCCTGAAAATTCTATAAGTTCAGAGTAAGCTTATTTGACTTATGTTTAAATTTTATGCGATCATATTACTCTTATAAATTTGCATGGGATGGAAGGCCTCAAGTCTGAAAAAAAAAAACTGGGTCATGTGCAAACAAAAATAGTAATAAACACTGAAGATATAAACCAAACTATCAGTACTCAAATTCATCAGCTAGCTGACATCAGAAATATCATCACTATTTCATTGCTAATTTTTAAAAAGGATAGCGAGTATTTTGAAAAAGAGGTCTAAGGGGCTAATAAAAACCACAAAGCATGTGTCGGTTTCATAGAACTGCTAAAAATACCAAAGAATCATGGAATATTAGTTATTTTAAGGGCAAAGAACCTAAGACAGTTCCTGACATCCGACAACAAACCAAGCACTCAGGGTGCTCAACAAATGATTAGCCTATGAAATGTTAGCTCAAGTTCCTGTTCCAGAAAGAAGACTTTCCCACTTCATGCCAACTAGTATACTTGCATGCTCTGAACTAGCCAAGGGCTAAATAGGAAACCTTTCCAAAGGATTCCTAACTAAAGATTAGAAAACTTTCAGGGCCTGAAAACCACGACTCCTTTCCAAGTGTGTCCTCATCCAGGGTTGCTATATCCCAAACAGGAGTTAATTACTAACCGTAACAAAGGTTGCAAAAAATAGTTAGTAGGACTCTGGAACCTCACCTAATGAACTAGAGTGAGGTGGGGAGAGAGGGAAGCCCTCTCACCTTGTATTCAAACTTTCCAAAAGTAAAAAAAAGAGCACAAAGAAATCTCTCCTCTATAATGATTATTCCCCCTTCAACTTCCCTGCCCCAACACAAGGGCACACATGCTCACAAACAGAGGGATACATTGCAATAAAAGATCGGGGCAGGGACGGGGTGACAGGGATTTCAGGGATTCCCCCAAAAGACGGACCCCGACCCATGGAGTCCAGGTGGAGAATGCCCCCAAAGGCTTAGCCTGCATTGTGTCACTCCTGCACCAAACGCAGCAGCCCCTTCTCCTGGGCCCCTTTCTCTCCCTCTCTTCTCCTCCCGTAGCCAGGCCCGGCCTCTCGCCTCCTCTCCCCTTTTCTCGCCTTCCCTGCCCCTCCCCCTCCCTCCAGCCCCCACACACAAGACACACACAAACAAAAAACGATAAATCTCATTAATTTGGGAGTCGCAGTTCCCCCCCCCAGTCTTTGCTCACCCTACGCTGTTTGCTCACCTCTCAAGAGGACGCAGAAGCTGCAGGCCAAGAGGCTCCTCAGGACGGCCCCCATCTTCCCCTTTTCCTCCGCCTCCTCGCTTTCTCTCTCCTCTCACCGGCTCGAGGCAGCCTGAGGAGGGGGAGGTGGCGGAGAGGAGCCGGGGTCGCCGCGGCCGCCCCGCACAGTCATGCTGCCCGAGCTTTGCAGAAAGAGAAGAAAGAATCGGTCGCCGGCCCTCCCCCCCTCCCTCCTCCTCTCTGTCTCAGTCTCTCTCTTCCAGTCCGCTCCCCGGGCGCCGCCTTCGCTGTCCGCTCTACAGCGTTACTTTTCCCTTGGGGGTGCCCCGGCGGCGGCGGCGGCGGCCAGCGTCTTGTTCCATTTTCCGGTCCGCTCCCCCTGCGGCGGCGGCGGCGGCGGCGGCGGCGGCTCCTCCGCGGACTCCACGCAGCTCCTCATTCAGCCTCCGCCTCCTCCCAGCGCGGCGGCGGCGGCGGCGGCGCAAGGATACACAGGCAGAACGAGCCCCGCGCCCGGTCCGGCCGCGCTCTCCCCTGCGCTCTCTCGCGCTTCCTCGCGCTCCCCGTCCCTCCCCACTCCGCTCCCCCTCCTCAGCCTTTCTCTCGCTCTCCCTGCCCCGCCCCGCCCCCTCTCTCCCTCTCCCTGCCCCGCCCCGCCCCCTCTCTCCCTCTCCCTCCTCCCTCTCTTTCTACGCTCTCTGGCAGCCACCTCCTGCCCCCCCCACTTGTCTCCTCCCTCCCTTTCTCTCCTCCTTTCTCAATGCTCCTAGTCAGCCTCCTCCCCCTCCCCTTCCCTCCTCCCTTTCCCAGCCTCCTTCTCTCCTCCCCCTCTCCCAAGCTCCCTGGGAGCCTCCCCTCCGTTGACATCGATTCCTATTCAGCTATGCAAACGAGGGGGCGGGAGGGATCAGCTGGCGAGGTTTGGGACCACTAGAGATTTCTTTGGGTCTCTACCCAGGCAGAAAGCCCACCTTGTGGAAAAAAAAAAAGAGAAGAGATTTTTGTTGTTTTGCTGTTGCTGTGGTTTTTCTAATTCTGCTGCCAGAGAGGCGAGGGTGGGAGTGGGGGGGGGGGGGGGAAGGACAAGCCATTGTCGCATTCCGATGGGATTCTTTTTCTTGCTCCCTCTCGGGCTCCGCGCTCTTGGGGAAGAAGCTGTGAAGCGACCCTCGGAACAACCTTGGCGCTGGCGTGGTCGGGACTACTTTCTCCGGGCTCGGAGCCCGGCGGAGGCTGAGTCCAGCGATCTTTTGTGCAGCTGCAGCTCCTTGCAGGTGAACCCTCCCCATCCCAGGGGTCGGGGCGCCAGCCGGGGCGCGGGGTCTGGACGAGGAGGAGGGATGGAGCCCGTCAGGTGACGCAATCTAATGCCTGCCTTCTGAGGTTATGTGCAATTTATCCAGCCTATTCCTCGTTGGTACATAATTGGTTTGCATGTCGTTTCCCCCCTCCTGGTATTAGACTGTGTGCTCCTTGAGAGTGTAGATTGTCTTTTATCCCGGTTCACGCTTACCACACTGCCTGGCACATAGTAGGCGCGTAACAAAGATTTATTGACTGATAACCACTTCCAGTTCGCCTTTCCCCGCCTCCCCCAATCTGAGTCTTAACCACCCACCCAGCTCTTCCAAAGGGGCTGGTCAGCTGAGAACTGGATTCAGCGTTTTCCAAGAGGAAGGAAGGACTGTAAGATTGGTCGAATTAAAGGTGCTCAAAAGACATGCCTGGGAATGGAGGCAATGAAAACTCCACTGAATTTTTTGTCCCATGCTCCCAGAAATTCAGATAATCCTAGAGTTCAGCTTCGCACACATAAAAAAAAAAAAACTCCAAACTACCTGAGAAGGTCCTCAAGATGAAAGCTCTTAAGGCATGGAAAACGATCGTAGTCTTGAAATTGGAAGACCCTCTAGTTCTGGATTTACGAAGGAGGAAACTAAAGGTACGGACATAACAAATGACTTGCCTGAGGCCACACAGAGAGTAAACAGGAGAGCAGCATTTCTTCCCAGTTCCTTTAACTTAGGGGTTCTTGATCTTTTTGTTATGTCATGGACTCTCCTTTGTTTTATCTTCTAATTGGCATTCAAAGCCCTTCATAACCTGGCCTTCTACTTTTCCAGTCTTTTTAAATCTTACTTTCTGCTCCTCCTCCCACCTACTCTTCTAGCCACTGTTGTTTCTCGAAAAGGACACTGTGCACTTTCACTGACTTTCTCCGATGTGTGGAATTCTCTCCTTCCTCAAACATATGTATTCAAGTTCCTATTGGAATTTGCACTCTTTGGAAGTTATAATTTAGGAATTTGCACTCTTTGGAAGTTATAATTTTGTAAAATATGGTCATTGGTTCCACCCCAACAGAAATAGGCATTCTGGGGAAGGAGAGTCCCTAGAATCTTAGTGGGGTGAAGCCCATAGATTCCTCAGAATAATTAAATATATAAAATAAAATACATAGTATGGCAAAGGAAACATATTGTTAAAACAACTATTAAAAATATTGGGGAAAAAAGTTCATGGATACCAGTTAAAATTCAACTTTATCTCAGAATCAGGTTTTACCTGACATTCTCAGTAGTTTGATAGATCAATGTATATCCTTCTAGTCTTAAAGAATCTGAAAGCTCAGGGCATGTCCATCAGTTGGGGAATGGCTGAACAAGTTGTGGTATATGAATGTAATCAAATACTATTGTGCTATAAGACATGATGAGCAGGCAGACTTCAGAAAAACCTGGAAAGAGTTAAATGAACTGATGTTGAGTGAAATGAGCAGAACCAGGAGAACAAAAGATTCACATGAAAAATGTTATCCACATCCAGAGAAAGAACTCTGGAGTCTGAATGCAGATGCAAGCATACTGTTTGCTCTCCTTTTCTTTTGTGGTTTTGTTTTGTTTCTTCTTTTTCGTGGTTCTTCCCATTAGTCCTAATTCTTCTATACATCATGACTAATGTGAAAATATGTTTAATATGAATGTATAAGTAGAGCCTATATCAGATTGCAGGCCATCTTCAGGCAGGGGGAGGTGAAGAAGAGGGAGAAAATTTCAAACTCAAAATCTTATGGAAGTGAATATTAAAAGCTAACAATAAATAAATTATTAAAATAAATAAATGGTCCTGCCAAAAAAAAAATCAAAGTCTTTTTGGATTTCAGATACTGCTTCACCCTATATTCTTCAATTTATATTTGACTATGGCTGAGAGTCCTCTGTGACCAAGAAAGGGAAGATGAGCTGAGTGGAGCTGGCAAGAAGTCCCCTACAGAATTAGGATGTAAAGACATATATTAATAAAATTGGAAAGTTTTCCTAAACCACCTGATAACATAATAGAGTATGAGCCATTGCTAGTCCTGTGTCAAATTGAAGAAGCTCCTCAGTCAACCTGGTAGGATTATAGATCATTTGCCAATGACTGAAGGCAATTTAGACTATGCTTGGCCTGTCTTGTTCAACATGTTTATGAATGACTTTGATAAAAGTATAAAAAGCATGCTCATCCAATTTGCTGATGGCAAAAAGCATGAAGGGATAGCTGGCACTGTATGACAGTATTAAGTATGGGAATGATCTTGACAAGACTGAATCTAATAAAATGGAATTCAGTTGGAATAAATGTAAAGTCTTACATGTGGAGGAAAAAAGTACCTTTATAGGTGCAAGAAGGAGAAGATATGGTTAGATAGCCATTGTTCTGAAAAAGATCTGAGAATTTTAGTGGGTTGCAAGTCAGAAGTGTAGCAACCAAAAAAACTATAGTGTTCTTGGTTATATCCTCTAAGAATAAGGAGGTTATAAGCCCACTGTGCTCTGTTCTCATCTGAAATATCAAGTTCAGTTATGAGCATCACAGTTTAAGGACACTGATGAGCTGGAGAGTGGCCAAACAAAGTCAGTCAGCATAATGAAAATCTTTAAGACCATGTTATATGAAGAAACTGTGCATATTTAGCCTAGACAAAACTCAGGAGGACATAGAGGTAGTACGGTACAGTGGAGAGATCAATGAACTTGGAGTAACAGGACCTGGGTTTGATCCCCAACTCCACCTCTTTTACTACCTTTTTTAATTTGACCAAAACAATCTCTCTGTCCCCCTCATCTCTCAAATTGCTTGTTCTTCAGAAGTTAGAATATGAAAGAATTCAAGAGGAAGGGACAATCTGCCTCCTCTGGACACCCCTCATTTCCACAATATTTGTTCTGATCATAGAGATCTTTGGGTACCAAAGAAGCTTGGCTTTGTCCAGTCTCCAAAACCTAAACCCCAGTTCTCTTTAAGCAGGTGTAATGGTTTTCTAGTACTTTGTATTTCCTTGCTATTCAACTTAGTAGACACTAGACATCCTAGTATATGTAGTAGTAAACAAAAGTCCTGAATAAATTTTAATTATTGCACCAATAGAGGAAACTTTAAAATTTGGAGACTACCTCAGTAGAATCAAGAGCTGTCATATTGAAATCTTTTTTCCAATTTGTTACCATTGGCTCTAGGAAAATATAAATAAAAATTATCTCCCATGCCAAAGCCATGAAAATAGGCTCCCATCTCTATATGCTAAATACTAAGTTTGTAATACTAATCATCATGAGCTAAATTTCCAGGTTCTCTTTCTCTCATTTCTGTCCTTTATTCCCTCAATCAATTGTAATGCTCAAATATACTAAAACAAGAGTTTCAGAACAGAGGCAAGAGATAATGTCTTGTCTCTCTTCTGGTTTGAATGGTAAAAAGTCTATAGCTGGATGAAAATATGGAGAAAGTTGTTAGAAATTCCGTAGCCCAGGTGGGGATCTGAGTTTTCTTCTCCAGGCCAGAAGCTCACACTGTTGAGTAGCTACTCTCTTTGTGGACCTCCATCCAGCTATTGGTATCTACACTGGGAGAATTAGCAGAAGCCTTCTTTTTAAATACTATTTTTAAATTTTATTTACTATTTCATTTTTCCCCAGGTACATGTAAAAACAATTTTTAACATTTGTTTTTAAAACTTTGAATTCCAAATTTTCTCCCTTCCTCCCTCCTTATCTCCTACCCATTGAGAAGGCAAGCAATTTAATATAGGTTATATATGTGTGGTCATGTAAAACATATCTGTAATAATCATGTTGTGAAAGAAAACATAAACCAAAAAAAAGCCCCTCAGGAAAAATAAAGTTTAAAAAAAGTATGCTTGAATCTGTATTCAGACAATATCAGTTCTTTCTTTGGGGATGGATAGCATTTTTCATTACAGGTCCTTCAGAGTTGTCTTGGATCATTGTATTGCTTGAGAATAGCTAAGTCATTCACAGTGGCTCATCTTACAATATTGTTGTTACTTTCTATACAGTACACTTCACTTTGCATCAGCACACACAAGTCTTCTTCCTAGGTTTTTCTGACAGCATCCTACTCATAATTTCTTATAGTACATTATAATTACATCATAATCACATACCACAGCCATTCAGCCATTCCCCAATTGATGGACATCCTCTCAATTTGTTAAGAATTTGTAATTCTTTGCCCCCAGAAAAGAGTTGCTATAAATATTTTTGTACATATAGGTCCTTTTCTTTGTGTGTGTGTTTTAAATCTCTTGGGATACAGACCTAGTAGTGGTATTGCTAGGTGAAAGGGTTTTATAGGCCTTTGGGCATAACTCCAATTTGTTCTACAGAATGGCGGAATAAGTTCACCAACAGTACATTAATGTATCATTTTTCCCACATCCCCTCTAACATTTGTCATTTACTTTTTCTGTCTTGTTAGCCAATTTTGTAGGTATGAGGTAGTATCTCAGAAATGGTTTAACTTGCATTTCTCCAATCAATAGTGAATTAGAGCATGTTTTCATTAGGCTGTAGATAGCTTTGCTTATTTCATCTAAAAACTTGTATCTTTTGATCATTTATCAATTGGGAATGCTATTATTTTTATGAATTTTACTCAGTTCTCTATATGTTTGAGAAATGGGACCTTTATCAGAGAAACTCGATTCAAATTTTTTTTTGCAATTATTATTGTTAATTGTATTTCTCTCCATCCTATCCCCCCTCAATTATTGCATTATCTCTCTCTTTGCATCCTGTCCTTAAAAGTGTTTTGCTTCTGACTACCCCCTCCCCCAATCCATTCTATCACACAGACCCATTCTCTTATTCCCTTTCCTTCCTACTTTCCTGTAGGGTAAGACAAATTTCTGTACCCAAATGAGTGTGTATGTTATTCTCTGTTTGAGCCAATTCTGATGAGAGTAAGGTTTGCTTATTCCCCTCACCTCTCCCCTTTTTTCCTTCACTATAAAAGCTTTTTCTTGCCTCTTTTAGATGAGATAATTTACCCCATTCTACCTCTCCCTTTCTCTTTCTCCCAGTACATTCCCTTCTAACCCCTTAATTTTATTTTTTAGATAACATCCCTTCATATTCAATTCACACCTGTGCCCTCTGTCTATATATACTCTTTCTACCTACCCTAATAATGAGAAAGATCTTTTGAGTTACAAATATCATCTTCCCATGTAGGAATGTAAGCAGTTTAAATTTATGTCCCTTATAATTTCCCTTTTCTGTTTATGTTTCTCTTGAGTCTTGTATTTGAAAGTCAAATTTTCTTTTCAGCTCTGGTCTTTTCATCAAGAATGCTTGAAAGCCCTCTATCTTGCTGAATATTCATTCTTTGATTCTTGGTTGTAATCCTAGCTCCTTTGCTCTCTGGAATATCATATTCCAAGCCTTGAAATCCTTTAATGTAGAAGTTGCTAAATCTTGTGTTGTCCTGATTGTTGCTCCATAACATTTGCATTGTTTCTTTCTAGCTACTTGGAATATTTTCTCCTTGATCTGGGAAATTGGGAATTTGACTATAATATTCCTGGCAGTTTTCATCTTGGAATCTCAGGAAGTAATTGGTGGATTCTTTCAATTTCCATAATAAAGAATTTTCAACTCTTTCAATTTCTATTTATTTTCAGGTTCTAGCATATCAGAGCAATTTCCCTTGATAATTTCTTGAAAGATAATGTTTAGACTCTTTTTTTGATCATGGCTTTCAGGTAGCACCATCATTTTTAAATTATCTCTCCTGGATCTATTTTCTAAGTTTTTCCAATGAGATATTTCACATTGTCTTCTATTTTTTTCTTTCCTGTGGCTTTGTTTTATTGTTTCTTGATTTCTCATGAAGTCATTAGCTTCCATTTGCTCCATTCTAATTTTTAAGGAAGTATTTTCTTCAGTGACCTTTTGGAACTTCTTTTTCATTTGACCAATTCTGTATTCTAAGGCATCTTTCTCCTCTTTGACTTTTTGGACTTCTTTTACCATTTGGCCTCATCTGTTTTTAAGGTATTATTTTCTTCTGTATTTTTTGTGTCTCCTTTACCAAGCTGTTGATTTGTTTTTCATGATTTTCTAGCATTACTCTCATCAGAAGCCTATTAAAGCAGAAGACCCACAAGCCTAGTAGAACATGTCCTTAATCAGAAGTATCCAGGGGATCAATCAGTAGCCATGTTCCTGTATCCTAGCATGAAACCAAGAGTAAACTACCATACCCTAAATATATTATCCCAAGAGATTTGGCTCTAGATACAAATCTTCCCAGGCTCAAAAAATAAGCCCCTCCAACCCAGAACAAGAGAAAGAAGACTAAATGTCCCAACTTTCCATCAAAAAGAATGAGATAGGAGTATGCAATGTTGTGAGCACAGTAGAAAGAGCATTTGATTCAAAGTCAGAGGAAGACACAAGTTTGAAACCTGACTCTGCCGTTTTCTGTATGTATGACCTTGAACAAGTACTTTCATTTCTCTGGCCTCATTTTCCTCATCTTTAAAATGATTATGTTGGACTAGCTTCTGAGTCACAGTGGTTTTCAACCTGTGGGTTATGTTCAATTTGTAACAAAGAAAATACATCCTGCATATCAGATAGATTCATAACAGTAGCAAAATTACAGTTATGAAGTAGCAATGAAAATAATTTTATGGTTGGGGTTCACCACAACATGAGGAACTGTACTAAAGGGTCATGGCATTAGGAAGGTTGAGAACCGCTGTTCTAAGATCCCTTCCAACTTTAAATGTGGGAGCCTATAGGATCCTTCCCTGAACTTCATCAACTTTTGACTGACTCTTAACTTCTCTGACTATTGACTCTACTCCTGGTTCTTATCTGTCTTCAATTTGGCTTCTCTACTCATCTCTCTTCAATCTAGTGGTTGGCATCTTTTCCTCACTGCTCACTTTAACATCCAGACTTTCTTTGGAGACCTTTACTGTAAAAGTAGTATATATTGACCTGAGCCCAAATACAATGACCTCTTTTCCCATACTACAAAATAGTAAGAACTTTTGGGGGAAGAAGATAAAACATGACTCAGATCCTCCCCAAAATGCCTTTGGATGAGAACATTAGAAAACATCTCCTAGATTTTCCTTGTTGTGAACTTGGATAACCATAGTTAAACTCCAGATGGACCAAATGTAAGTTAGTACACACTGGAATGCTTTCTCACCCAAGCAGAATTTGGTATGCCTATTATCTTCCTGATATTTGGCAAAGAGTCAGTGGCTCTACAGGTATAGAAAGGTCAGCCAAACACTGTGGTAGCAAAACTATGTGAACATAATTGCAAATACTAAGTAGTCTTTGCATCATAGACTTGATAAAGGAAAAGAGACCTTGAGTACTGGATTTCTCTTTCCTTTGTAATCAATAAAAGGATTTATTAAAATCCTCAGGAAGGGGGGGCGGAGCCAAGATGGCAGCGTAGCAGCAGCAACATATCGCAGCTCTCACATAGCCACCCCAAAATACCTGTAAAACAGGACTCTAAACCAATCCTAGAACTCCAAAACGCACACAAAGATACTTCCCACTAAAGTCAGCTCGGCTACGAGGAACCATATCAGCACTGCGAATCGAAACCAGCCTGGCCTGAAGCCGCGGCTGTGCCTGGGGGCGGCTGGGCGGGAGGA
>JAQQSV010011334.1:0-13029 GCA_028646515.1 Pseudochirops corinnae | reverse complement strand
TTTCCTTCTTCCCCATTGTGGTTGCCTATATCCTGTATTTTTAGAGTGGATATCTGCTTCCGGGGTGTGTTTCTCAGGCTGAGAGGTAGGAGTTTGGTTTTTGACTTAGTGAGCTGTGTCCTCTCAGTATGTGGACTGAGGCCAGGGCCAGGAATCTCGTTGTTTCCCCTGAGTTACCTGAGGTGGGGGCAGTCTGTTTCAAGTTTCCACCTCTTCCTCTGTGCTGCTTCTCAGGCAGGCTCACAGTAGTATAAGGGTGGGGCTGTGGTTTGCTGATTGGCCAGGTGGTTCTAAAGCACACCTGGGCTTTTATTGTTAGTGCTTGCTGGCTCCACCCACCTGGGTTTAGGCTCCGTACAGTACAATCTCCCTTCCCCCTTCCTCAGTGCTTTCCAAGCCTGGGGCTGTTTACACCAATGCAAGAATGTACTCCAGGTGGGGCTTTTACCTCTTGACTTTTTGTGTGTCAGGGAGGGGGATGAGAACCCCTAGATTTCATTCTTTCATCCCAACTTCTGAAAGTCTGGGCATGTAGCTTCAAGAATCCAGGCCGTGGGTTGCTAGCCTCAGGAAAAACCACTGACCCTGCTATGCGCCCTGGGTTCCCTCCTACCCACTTCTGTAGGTCCTCACCTCGGCAGTAAGAGGGCTGCAGAAGCCTCCAACTGGGTGAGTCTGCTGGGTGGGGCTTCCCAGTCTGCCGTGCTCTGCTCTCAGGTCTATGCTGGTGCCACTCCTGTGTGCTCCGTTTTCCCTGCCCCGACCTGATTAGGCACTTCTCTGGCCTGGGAATCTGTCACTCTCTGTCTCACAATGGGTTCTGTCACTCTTAAATCCACTCAAATTTACTTTTTAGTTCCCAAGGATGAAATTCTTGTGGAGCTTGGACAAGTCAGTGCTTACTCTCCACCATCTTAGCTCCCACGTCAATTTTTTTTTACAGTTACTATTGCTAAATATATTTCCCTCCATTCTATTCCACTCCCACTCCACTCTTTCTGTCTCTCCATTCACCCTCTCCCTCCTCAAAAGTGTTTTCCTTTTGACTACTCAATGCCCCAATCTGTCCTCCCTTTTATCACTTTCCTTCTCTTTATTCCCTTCTTCTACTTTCATGTAGGGTAAGATAGGTTTTTATATCCAATTTATTGTGTATGCTATTCTCTCTTTGAATCAATTCTTTTGAGAATAAAGTCCATTTACACCCTGTCCTTCCACTACATTTTAAAAGCTTTATTATTTCCTGTTTTATGTGAGATAATTTATCCCATCCTATCTCTCTCTTTTCCTTACTCCAAATAATTTGCTCTCACTCCTTAATTTTATTTTTCATTCTTTTATATTCATCTCACACCTGTGCCCACTTGTGTATATAAGCTCCCTCTATCTCCCCTAATAATTAGGAAGTTCATATGACTTCCAAGTATCATCTTTCCATGTAGGAATGTAATCTCTTTAACCTTATTAAGTCCCTTATGATTTCCCTTTCCTGTTTACCTTTTTATGCTTCTGTTGAGTCTTGTATCTGAAAGTCAAATTTTCTATTCAGCTCCAGTCTTTTCATCAAGAATACTTGAAGTTCTCTATTTCATTGAATATTCATTTTCCCTTACACTTCCCATTATATTTAGTTTTGGTTGTAATCCTGGCTCTTTTGCCCACTGTAATAACATATAACAAGCCCTCCAATCCTTTAGTATAGAAGCATCTAAATCTTGTATTTTCCTGACTATGCTTCCACAATATTTGAATTGTTTCTTTCTGACTGCTTGAAATATTTTCTCCTTGGTCTGGTAACTCTGGAATTTAGCCATAATATTCTTGACTGTTTTCATTTTGGGATCACTTTCAAGAAGTGATCAGTGGACTCTTTCAATTTCTATTTTACACTCTGACTCTAGAATATCAGGATAGTTTTCCTTGATAATTTCTTAAAAAGCTGATGTCTAGGCCCTTTGTTTCACCATGGCTTTCAGGTAGTACAATATATTTTTTTTAATGATACCTTCTAGATCTATTTTCCAGGTCAGTTGTTTTTCCAGTGAAATATTTTGCTTTGTCCTCTATTTTTTCATTCTTTTGGTTTAGTTTTGTTTCTTGATTTTGAATAAAGTCATTATCTTCCATTTGCTGAATTCTAATTTTTAAGGAATGATTTTGTTTAGTGACATTTTATATCTCCTTTTCCACTTTGCTACCTTTTAATGATTTTTTTTTCTTTAAGTGATTTTTTGTCCTTCTTTTCCTATTTGACCAGTTCTGCTTTTTAAAGCATTTTTTCTCCTCATTGAGTTTTTGCACCTCTTTTTTCATTTGATCTATTCTGTTTTTTAAGGTTTTATTTTCTTCAGTATTTTTTACTCTATCCTTTATCAAGCTGTTGACTTGTTTTTTTTGTGATTTTCTTGCATCACTCTCATTGCTTTTCCTGACTTTTCCTCTATATTTCTTACTTGATTTTCAAAATCTTCTTTGAACTTTTCCATGGCCTGAGACCAATTTATAATTTTCTTGGAGGCTTTGAATGTATTAGCTTTGACTTTGTTATCTTCCTCTGAGTTCGCATTTTGATCTTCCTTGCTATGATAATAACTTTTCATGGTCAGACTTTTTTGTTGGTTGCTCATTTTTCCAGCATATTACTTGATTTTTAACTCTTTGTTAAAATAAGCCTCTGCTTCCAGGGCTGAGGGTGCACTGTCAAAGCTTCAGGGGTTTTATGTAGCTGTTTTCAGAGATTCTTCTAGGGATTTTTAAGTTTTCAGTTCCTCTAAGGTGGTATGATCTAGGCAGAAGTGTTTTCTACTCTCCTGGCCTGTGCTCTGGAATTGTGAGAGATCATAAGCACTTTTTTCCCCTTAAAATTTTGAATAGGGTCCCCACTCCACTGTGGTAACAATTTCTGGTGTGCTAGTGCTCCTCTTCACCCTCACATTGCCACCCAGGATTTTAACCCTGATCTGTGTATGAGCAAAGCAACAGAGTTCTGCTTCAGTGCTATCAAAGAGTCCCTAGTATTCTCCTTCTGACAAGTTGTTCAATTCCCTTACTGTCTGACGGCTGACAACTCTGGAAGCAGCTGCTGTCACTGCTGATTCAGTGGCTCCCAAGGATGGCTCCTGCTCCACTCTCGCACAGGTGCAACAGACCTTTCCTGTCGTACTTCTAACTTGTCTTTGGTCCCTGTGGACTGAGAGGTGTGGAAACACCACTGTTGCCACCAATTCAGTCTCCCCAAAGCCTGCTCCTGATTTATTGGGTCCTGGTCTGTGCTAGCATCGTCTGCACTGCTTTTTACCATGGTACAATTGCAACAGAGCTTTCTTGCCAAGTTTATAATTTGTCTTGGGCTAGAAAATTTTTTCACTACATCCTTTTGTGGTTTCTACTACTCTAGAATTTGTTTAGGGTCATTATTTTAAAGTATTTTGAGGTGTTTTTGGGAGAGCTCAGTTGAGTCCCTGTCATTATTCCATCATCTTGGCTCTGCCCTTGGGAATCTATTTTATGACTTCTTTTTTTCCAAGACTGAGCCTCATCTAACAGCATAAATAACTTCATTTTTGATTAATAAAAACATCCACTGCTTTTTTTTTAAACCAGGCACAGACTTTCAAGCAAGTATCAATCAGCTTGTCAGCTATTATCATAGAGTTAAGTGTGCAATGATATAATATGGCATTAATGTAATTGCTTGCACCCTGTACTTGCCAGGCTAAGATTTGTTAGTTTATATAAAAGATGGTTACATCTTTTGTAAAAATTTGCAAATGCCCCATGTATACAGAATAACATAGCCAATGAGTCCTTGGATATGTGTTTTCAGTATTGGGCACATAGTATCATATCAGCAAGTATAGAGATGGCTTAAGGATGTTCTCCTGGTCTTTGTAATCCTACCAAGAATAGAAGCTACACCAGCCTTTCACAATTATTCAGTAGTACCATTGTCTTTCAAGTGAACAGTCAACTCTTGGGAAGCCAGAGTGATCCCTAGCCAAATCTTTGGCCATGGATATGTCTAGAATTCTCCATATCAAATGGGAACTAATTCCATAAAGCCACTCATTCAAGAACCTCATTAATACTATCACTTAAACATATTGTTGTATTGGGAGAAAGGAAAACTCAAAAGTGAGAAAGGGCTCTTTTAATTTATGTGCATCATGATACAGTATTCCTAGTTAGACTTGCTAGCAAAGCATAGTCCAATACACAAAGCAATTTCCATGGAGTATTTCTTGCATGTAAAATTGATGCATTTATTTGAAAATAATGTTTCATGGCTGGTAACACATTCTCATATAGGGACTGTCTTAGAGATGAGACCTGTGGTGTCTACTTCTACAGTCCCATTCATTTCATATGACTGACTCTCCAGCTAACAAGGTGGTGCCAAACACAGAAACCAATAAATATAGGACATCCAGAGAGATGGAAAAAAAAAGATATATCTGTCCCACCTAGACATGTTCATGAGAGTTAGTCCCCTAATGGAAAAGCATAGTGACATATTTATATTAAGAAAGTATTCCACATAACCTAACAATGTAGCCACATTTGTTTCACACCTTGGAAGCACTCCTGGTTCCAAGTTGCTTCCCAAACACACCTGAAACTGCTTTTAAGTTTCTACTGTATTATCTAGTCTATAAGTACTGTCAAATAGGATCAGTCTTCCTCTTTAAATCTTACTCTTTGCTCCTCACCCAAATACCCATAATTGTGGGTGAATATAACTCATGCTTGAGTAGGTTGGAACTGTCTTTTGTAACAGGGCTAACTCATAGCCTTTCCAATTGCCACTGGGATTGGCATATTGTATTTTACTTTTTTTTTCTGGAGGGGTGAGGGGAATTGGGATTAAGTGACTTGCCCAAGGTCACACAGCTAGTTTTTGTGTTAAGTGTCTGAGGCTAGATTAGAACTCAGGTCCTCCTGACTCCAGGGCTGGTGCTCTATTCACTGTACCACCTAGATGCCCCTAGCATATTATATTTTAACATCCTAGACTTTTCCCTCTCCTTTCATAGTCTTTCTTGAATATATATATATATATAAGAGAGGCTATGGTAACAGGAGAGCTAGACCACAAATCATTCTTTCATTGTACAGTGATGGAGACAGTGTGGCATTTAATATGCTTATCTACTGAGTAGATGGTGGTTTGGGGCTAAAAGGGGTGGAGCCACTCTCAGAGGACAGCCCAAGTAGTCCAACTACTCCACTTTAACCTATGACTTCTACTCACCACTGCTACTTTCCTTAATTCTCTGACCTCCAAGACTCTAAACTCTGACTATTCAAACCTCCCACTCCCATCACCTTTTTCTCTTGATCCTACCTGCTCTGCTTGACTTTGATTTGTTCTCTTACCTTCTTGGACCCACAGGAGCCATAGGATTCTTTCAGTCTGTCCTATTGTCCTACTTTTCACGTGTTGCTTACCAGTAATATGGGCATATGGCTAGTGGATTAATTGTCCTCTTCATACAGATATCTCCTTTGCAACTAAGCCTCTAGTTACCCCAATCTTCCATTACTCATATTTTAATTTGACCTTTTCAGGGGTGTGTAAAAGGTAGCTTGAACTAATTCTACAGAGCCAATTACTAAATTTTCAGAGTAAGCATCTCCACTTCTGTAATTTTGAAACTCTACAAATTAGGGATTGATTTATTGTTTTATTGAATGCCTAGACTTAAGAAAGAGATGTAGAAAATATTAATGTAGATTAATCTTGAAAGTGTGTCCTGTTTACATGGTTTTTCCTCTGTTGAGCCAGTTGTTAATCATTTATTGGTATACAATTGCATGATCATTAAAGTGGGCCAAATCTTCCTCAAGCATTTTTTGGGTTTAACAAAGTATGGAAGAGGGGTTATGGACATTAGTGCTATTATTATTATTCACTGCCACAAGATTTTGAGTTCCAGATTTTCTCCCCATCTCTCCCCTTCCCCCACCCCAACAGCCTGCAATCTGATTACCCCTTCCCCAAGTCTGCCCTCCTTTTTATCCTCCCTCTCTTTATCTCCTTCTCCCCTATCTTCCTGTAGGGTAAGATAGATTTCAGTACCCAATTGAGTTTTTCATATTATTCCTTCCTTAAGCCACATCCAATGAGAGTAAGCTTCACTCATTCCCTCTTCCTGCCCCCTCTTTCCCTCCACTATACAATTTTTTTCTTGCCTCTTTTCTGTGAGATAATTTGTTCCACTTTACTCTCCCTTTCTCCTTCTCCCAGTGTATTCCTTTCTCACCCTTTAATTTTTACTTTTAGATATTATATTAGATATATTAGATATCATCCCTTCCACTCACCTTTTGCCATGGTGTGTGTGTGTGTGTGTGTGTGTGTGTGTGTATTCATTCACTCCAACTACCCCAATACTGAGAAAGGTCTTGTGAGTTATAAATACCATCTTTCCATGTAAACAATTCAACTTTAATAAGTTTCTCATGATTTTTCTTTACTATTTACCTTTTCATGCTTCACTTGATTCTTTAATTGGAAAGTCAAATTTTCTCTTCCTCCCTTCTCCTCATCTCATATCACCCAGATGCCTTTGCCATTCTCTCTTGCTTCACTGTTGTCTTACATGAAGAAGTGACAAGCCTAATAACTTTATATGCACTGGTGTTCCTCCTTTTATTATCCCCATTTTCTAACTTATCTTCAATCTTACCCTGTCTACTGGCTTCTTCTCTACTTCTGTTAAACATGTCCATGTCTCTTCCATCCTCAAAAAATCCTCATTAATTGTAAAAAAAAAAAAAATCCTCTTCTGTTAGCTATTGTCACGTATCTTTTCTGCATACCATTACTAGAATTCTTGAGAAGGTCATCTAAAATAGATGCCTCTAGTTTTCATTTCTTTCACTCTCTTTTTAACCCTATACAGTCTGGTTTCTGATTTTAATAACTTATTTTAATTAACTAAATAACTAATACTTCATCAAACAATGATTTTCTCAATTCTCACCCATTTTGACTTCTCTGCTACCTTTTATAATCAATCGCTCCTCCCTGACACTCTCTTCTTTCTAAATTTTCATGACATTACTATCTCCTGATTCTCCTCCTACCTATCTAATAACTCTTTCTTAGTCTCCATTTATAGATGTACATCCAAGTCATTCCCAGTAACTTGATATGTCACAGATCTCTATTCTAGGCCCTCTACTCTTCTTTCTATATAATATTCCATTTAATGATCTCATCAACTTCCATGGATTCTTATATATCTTAATACAGTATATAATCTCTATGCTGATGATTCTCAAATCTACTTGTATACCCTTAACTTCTCTGTTGACTTTCAGTCACACTTCTCCAACTGCCCATTAGATGTCTTGAACTGCATGTCCCATAGACATCTTAAATTCAACAAGTCTCAAAATCAAACTTTGCCTTATTTCTTTTGTTTAAGCCTGTTATTACTGTTGTAGATGCCACTATTCTCCCAGTCAAACAGATTTGCAACCTAGGTGTGATCATTGATTCTCTATTCTCTCCTAGTCCCCTCAATATACATTCTGTTGGCAAGGCCTATCAATTTTAACTTTGTAACATTTCTCTCATATGCCCCCTTTCCTGACATTGTCACCACCCTGATCTGGGCATTCATCCCCTCAGACCTGGACTATTGCAATAATCTCATGGTTGTTCTCCTTGCCCCAAGTCTTACAACTCTTTAGCCCATCCACCACTCAGCTATCAAAGTGATTGTCCTAAAGTATAGGCCCAGCCATATTACCCACCTCCTTCTCCACTCAATATATGACTCTAGTTCTCTATCATATCAAGGATCAAATATAAAATCCTCTTTTTGCCTTCAAAGATACAAATTTCATAACCTGACATTTTCTTCCCACCTTTCCAGTCATCTTAATATCCAGCCACACACTCCTTGATCCAGTCACATTGGACTCCTTGCTGTTCCTTCAATGAGATATTCCTCCTAGTTCCAGGCATTTTCACTGACTGTCACTTAAGCATGGAAGGCTCTCCACATCTTTGCCTTTTGGTTTCTCTGGCTTCCTTCAAGTCTCAGTTAAAATCCAAACTTCTAAAGGAATCCTTTCCCAATTCCTTCCCCTCTGTTTATTACTTCCTAATTTTTTTTACCTGTACCTGCCTTTTTTGTACATAATTATTTGCATTTTGCTTCTTGAAAGCAGGAACTATCTTTCCTCTTTCTGTGTATTCCCAGCACTTAACAAAGTGTCAGGAACATAGTAGGTGCCTGATAAATACTTATTAACATTAATTAATTAAGGATTAAAAAGTGAGGTAAGTTACAGTGATAAAAAGTAAAAACTTCTGATTTTATACTTTCATATTTCTCAGGTTATCAAATTATTATTTAGCTACACACTTTCCATGTGAGAAACATGCTTTCCCTGAGGTTAATTACAAAAGAATTTAAAGTAGAAAACGCAAAAAAACAAATCAGAGTCACCACTTCTATAACAAATGGTACATTACAAATAAGAGGAGGCAAAGCAGTGCTGAAATGGTCCCTGGGCTTGTGCCATCTCAGATTACTCTTTCTAAATCATAGGCTAAGAAATGATTATAATTAGAGGAAAGCAATTTTCCCAGTGGTTGTAGGTTTTGTTATTAGCACATACCATTTTTCATTAGCTGCAATTGGAAAGAGAAAAGAAAAGCTTTTCTATACATTTATTGTAACTTTTCTCATTAGATGTAGTGGCCAATGCTGTTATCCATTCCTTCCTAAGGAATCTTTAGCAGTTTTCAAAGGAACAAGATTAGTATTACTGGGATTATTAATTGGCCCTTACAACATGCAAGTTTTAAAACTTAATTAAATTGCTAAATGGAAACAAAATACATTTCTGCAAATATGTGTTTATATGTGTATACATATGAATATACATATGTGTGTGCACATATGAACATGTATAATAGACTGATAGATGTATGAATAGATAGATAAATGGAGTATAATCAACTGATAGTCCCATTTATGGGACTCTGAACCCTTTCCAGTGGGTCACATGTGGTGTTTGGGAGACTTACTGCTTTGGGGGTAACAGAGATTTCCTTGGTTCCTGAGCCAGAGAAAACTACCCATGCAATATACATCAAAATTTTTCACACTTTCTCTTGTTTCTCTCTTTGGAAGATATGGTTTGAAAATCTCTCTCTGTCTCTCTGTCTCTGTCTCTGTTTCTGTCTGTCTGTCTGTCTGTCTCTCTGTCTCTCTCTCTTTCTCTCACTTCCTGCAAGGAGAGAAAGACGCCTTGTTATGCCTCCCTCAAATTCCGTATCACTTTCTTAGACATGGAAACACTCACATGTGCTTACCAGGTAAACTTGAGCCTCAGCCTCAGGCCCCAGTTCTGTTTGTATTTCTTTCCTTGAACTTAGTTGACTGAACAACAGTCATGAGACACATTTTTCAGGAACAGCTACTACACGATTTTAGTAATTTTTCAGTTTTTCAGGCATGGCCTACCATTGCTCTACATGGAGGTCTCCCTATAGCTACTATAATTTTTTATGGAAGATAATGGGTTGAGATTAGAAAGGACTTTAGAAGCCACTGAATTCCCTGAATCCGCTCATGATAAAGGTAAGAAAACTGAGGCAAAGATAATTTTAAATTATAAATAGGATCAAGGAGGTTGTAAGTAAAGCAGTGAGGATATTAGATGACTACATGAATATGGCTTATGTCACAGATTGAATAAGTATGATTTTCAAGTGATTTTGAGTTTTTCATTAATTTGCTGAATATACTTTCCCTCCATACACTCTTCCTCCATTCCTTTTTTCTCCATTAACATCAATGTACTTTTAAGAATATAAATACATTATTGGAGGAATGGGAGAGGAACAAACATTTTCTCCTGAAAAATATCACCTTTTTTAAACCTTCTATAAACACATTGCTTCTCATATCTGTAGCTCCCTCAATTTCCCATTAAACTTGAGAAAGCTGAGTGTCTGTAAAAAGATGTATTTTATCAAAATTCATTTTTTTCCACCAACAGTAGTAGCTAAGTGAACATCCATTTTTATTCCTTAAAAGAAAAATAAAATGAAAACAATTTTATGCTGAGAATAACCACTAGAAATTTCCCTAACAAGTTTTGAGTTACCAAAGGAATAGACTCATGATGACATTGTCCTCACATATATGTCCATGGGTAGGCAGTGCCAAAATTTAAAAAAAAAGGCAATTCTACCTAAATTACTTTGCTTGTCAGTGCCATAGAACTAGAAAAATAGTAACAAAATTTATCTGGAAGAATGAAAGGCCATCAATATTAAGGGAATCAGTTTTTTAAAAATGTGAAGGAAGGTGGTTTAGCAGTACCACATGTCAAATTCTATTACAAAATTTTATTGTTTATCAGTTGTTTTTCAGTCATACCTGACTCACCATGACTCCATTTGGGGTTTTCTTGCCACTGAATTTGGGGTTTTCCAGAGTAGTTCACCATTTCCTTCTCTAGCTCATTTTACAAATAAAGAAATTGAGGCAAACAGGGTTAAGTGACTTGTCTAGGACTACATGGCTATTAAGTGTCTGAGGCTAGATCTGAACTCAGGAACATGAGTCTTCTTGACTCCAGGCCTGGCACTCTATCAATTGACCCATCTAGCCACCCTTTCTATTAGAAAGTGGTAATCATCATAACAATATGATACTAGCTAAAACATAGAGTGGTGGATTAGTGGAATAGATTGGGTACACAATACATGACAATGAAACACTATAGGAATCTAGTATTTGATAAATCCAAAGATCCAAATTTTTGGTACAATAACTCACTATTCAACAAAAATTGCTGGGAAAACTGGAAAGCAATTTGGCAGAAAGTAGGTAAGGACCAGCATCTCACACCATATACCAAGATACAGTCAAAAGGGTTACATGATTTAGATAAAAAGGGGAAGGCATAAATTAAATGAAAGTTAGGGGAGCATGAAAATTTTTACATGTCAGATCTGTGGAAAAGGGAAGAATTTCTAGCCAAACAAAAAATAGAGGCCATTATAGGATATAAAAAGGGTACTTTTGATTGCATGAAATTAAAAGATATTTGTAGAACAAAACCATTGCATGCACAATTAGGAGGAAAAAAGTAAAGTAGAAAAATCATTTTACAACAACTTTCTCTGAGAAAAGTCTCATTTCTCAAATATATAGAGAACCAACTCAAATTTACAAAAATGATCTATTCCCCAATTATGTCAGATAAATTCCCCATATTTTCAAAGATATGATCAGGAAGTTTTCAGAAGAAGAAATAAAAGTTCTCTGTAGGCAAATGAAAAAAGTGTTCTAAATCACTATTGATTAGAAAAATGTAAATTGTTTTTTTCTTTTAAAAATATTTATTTTTTTTATTTTTGGTTTTCAACATAGATTTTCACAAGAATTTGTGTTACAATTTTTTCTCTCCATCTTTCCCCTACCACCACCCCAAAACAGCAAGCCTAACAAATACCCTTTCCCCCAATCTGTTCTCTCTTATATCCTCCCTCATCACCTCCCGCTAACTTTCTAGTAGGGCAAGATGGATTTCCATACCCCAGTGCCTGTATATCTTATTTCCCAGATGCATGTGAAAGACAAATTTTTTTGAAACTTTTTTTTAAACTTTGAGTTTCAGATTTTTCCCCCCTTCTTCACTCCTTACCCACCCCCACTGGAAGATAAGCAATTCAATAAAGGTTGTACATGTGTAGTTACCAAAATCATTTCCATAGTAGTTATATTGTGAAAAACTAACTGTATTTCCATTCCATCCTATCCCACCCCCTGCTTATTCTATTTTCTCCTTTGACCCTATCACTTTTCAAAAATGTTTGCTTCTAATTCCTCCCCAATCTGCCCTCCCTTCTATAATCTCCCCTCTTAACCCCCACCCCCCCCCACTTTCTTGTAGGTTAAGATACTCAATTAAGTGTCTGTGTTATTCCCTCCTTAAGTGAAATTCAGTGAGAATAAGGTTGTCCTATTCCCTTTCACCTTCTTGCTCTTACCCTCCATTGTAACAATTTTCTCTTGCTTCTTTTATATAAGATAATTTACCCTAATCTCTCTCCCTTTCTCCTTCTCCCAGTTAATTCCTCTTTCACCTCTTAATTTTTTTTTTAGATATCATCCCTTCATATTCAACTCATCCTATACCCTCTGTCTATGTGTACATGAACATACATACGCCCTCAATCGCATATATTTATACACACATACACCATCCTACACACACATATATATTCCCTTCATCTATCCTCATACTGAGAAAAGTCTTATGAGTTAAATTATTATCTGTCCATGTAGGAATGTAAATAGTTCAACTTTGTTAAGTTCCTTATGATTTCTTTTTCCTTTTTTACCTTCTCATGCTTCTCTTGCTTTTTGTATTTGGAAGTCAAATTTCCTGTTCAGCTCTGTTTTTTTTCCATCAAGAATGCTTGAAAAGCCTCAATTTCATTGAATGACCATATTTTCCCCTGAAGCATTATACTCAGTTTTGATGAGTAGGTGATTCTGGGTTTAAATGCTAACTCCTTTGATCTCTGGAATATTATATGCCAAGCCCTTTGATCCCTTAATGTAGAAGCTGCTAGGTCTTGTGTTATCCTTATTGTGTTTCCACAATACTCAAATTGTTTCTTCCTGACTGCTTGCAGTATTTCCTCTTTGACCTGGGAACTCTGGAATTTCACTATATATATAATATTCCTAAGAGTTTTTTTTTTGGAATCTTTTTCAAGAGGCAACTAGTGAATTCATTCAATTTCTATTTTGTCTTCTGGTTCTAGAATATCAGGGAAATTTTGCTTGATAATTTCTTGAAAGACGGTGTCTAGACTCTGTTTTTAATCATGGTTTTCAGGTAGTCCAATAATTTTTAAATTATCTCTCCTGGATCTATTTTCCAGATCAGTGGTTTTTCCAATGAGATATTTCACATTGCCTTCTTTTTTCATTTGTTTGGATCTGTTTTATAGTGTCTTGATTTCTCATAAAGTCATTTGCT
>JAQQSV010011333.1:0-13029 GCA_028646515.1 Pseudochirops corinnae | reverse complement strand
GACTTTAGTGGGAGGTATCTGTGTGCGTTTTTGAAGTTCTAGGTTGGTCCAGAGTCCTATTCCATGGGTATTTGGGGGTGGCTATGTGAGAGCTGCGATATATTGCTGCTGCTACGCCGCCATCTTGGCTCCGCCCCCGAATTTTTTCAATTTCTATTTTGCCCTCTGGTTCTAAAATATCAGGGCAATTTTCCTTAAGAATTTCTTGAAGGATGATTTCTAGGTTCTTTTTTTGATTATGGCTTTCAGGTAGTCCAATATTTTTTAAATTTTCTCTCCTGGATCTATTTTCCAGATCAGTGGTTTTTCAAATGAGATATTTCACATTGCCTTCTATTTTTTCATTTGTTTGGATCTGTTTAACAGTATCTTGAGTTCTCATAAAGTCATTAGCTTCTATTTGCTGTAATCTAATTCTGAAGGAATTATTCTCATCAGTGAGGTTTTGAAATTTTTTTTTTTCATTTGGTAAATTTGAGGTTTTTAAGGTGTTTTTCTCCTCATTGGCTTTTTGGGCCTCTTTTGCCATTTGAGTTAGTCTATTTTTTTAGGCATTTTCTTCAGTCAGGTTGTTGTCTCTCTTTTCATGATTTTCTTGCATCATTCTCATTTCTCTTCCCAATTTTTCCTCCATTTCTCTTACTTGATTTTCAAAATTCTTCTTGAATTTCTCCATGGCCTGTAACCAGTTCATGTTTTTCTTTGAGGCTTTTGGTTTGGGAGTTCTGACTTTGTTGTCTCCCTCCTGTTCCATGCTTTGATCCTTTTTGTCCCCAAAAAAGGAATCTAAGGTTTGATTGCTGTGCTTGCTTTGCTTCCTTTGCTTGCTCATGTTGCCACTCAATTACTTGACTTTTGAGCTCTTTGCCACAGTAGAACTCTGCTTCCAGAGAGAAGAGCTTTGTCCAGCTGCTGGAGCTATTAGTTAGGTGCCCTCTCTGTTGCCCCCATAAGCTCTGGCTCACTGGTCACCCACCTCAGGACACCCAAGACAGCAACCCTGATCTAAGCAGGTTAAAGCAAGAGCAATTACCCTCTCAATGGTCGCTCCATCCCTCTATGATCTGCAGGCCAGAAGCTCTGAAGCAGCTGCATGGAGGTGGCTGCATGGCCACAGCATCTCTGCTGCTTCCTGCTCCAGGGGCAGAGGCCAGATCATACTCCATCCCCTCCTAGTTCCAACAGAGTTCCACACTGACCTTTTACTTTGTCTTTGGCATTTATGGATTGATATTTCTGGAAACCACTACAGCTTCTGGTGGTCCACTCTCCTGAAGTCTGCTCTAGCCACTGCTGGTTGGGGCCGCCCTGGGGCTAAAACCCAGGGCTCACATGGGGCTGGGGTCGGCTCCCAGCATGCTGTGATGGATCCTTCCTGTCTGCCTGCCAGGCTGCTTTCAGCAGGAGATTTGTTTCTCTCTGTCACTTTGTGGGTTCTGTAGCTCTAAAATTTGTTTAGAGTTGTATTTTATAGGTATGTGAGGTGGTTATGGGGGGAGCTCATGGAGTTTTACTGCTTCTATGCTGCCATCTTCCCTTTCACTCTCCTAACTCTCTGCAGTCTGGTGTCCAATGTCATCATTCAACTGAAAATGATCTCATTTGCTAAATCTTATGCCCATTTCTCAATCCTCATTATTTATGACCTCTATATTGTTGATCACCTCTTTCTTGTTAAGAATATCTTCTCTCATGCAAATCAAAACAACTCTGAGATACCACATCTTACCAGTCAGATTAACTAAGATGACAAAACAGGAAAATGATAAATGCTGGAGAGGATGTGGAAAAATTGGAACACTAATGCATTATTGATGGAGTTGTGAACTGATCCAACCATTCTGGAAAGCAATTTGGAACTATTCCCAAAGGGCTATAAAAATGTGCATACCCTTTGACCCAGCAATACCATTTCTAAGGCTGTATCCCAAAGAGATCATTTATAGCAGCTCTTTTTTGCAGTGGCAAAGAACTGGAAATCAAGGGGATGCCCATCAGCTGGGGAATGGCTAAACAAGTTATGGTATCTGAATGTAATGGAATACTATTGTGCTATAAGAAATGAGGAGAAGACAGACTTCATAATAACCTAGAGAGAATTATATAAACTGATGCTGAGAGAGGAGAGCAGAACCAGGAGAACTTTGTACATAATTACAGATGCATCCTATGTGTGATGACTAACTTTGATAGACTGGGCTCCTCTCAGCAATGCAACACTGTAAGACAACTCCAAAGGACTCATCGTGGAAAGGGATATCCACAACAAGAGAAAAGAACTACAGAGTCTGAATGCAGATTGAATAATTAGTTGTTGAAGAATCCTCTCTCTCTTTTATGTTTTGTTTTGTTTCATTCCTTCTTTCTCATTGTTCACTCCATTGGTTATAACTCTCCTTTACAACTTGACTAACGTTTAATGCAAAGGTATATAGGAGAATGTATATTGGATTGCATACCGCCACAGAGGACAGGGGGGATGAAGAGGGAGGGAAAGAAAATTTGGAACTCAAGGGATTGTGGAACTGAATGTTGTAAACTAAAAGTAAATAAATAAATTTTTAAAAAAGAAAAAAAAGAGTATCTTCTCTCTAGGTTTTTATTCTCTTTTTTCATTCTCCTCCCATCTCTCTGATGGATGTTTCTCATTTTCTTTTGCTAGATCTTCATCCAGATTATTTCAGATAACTGTGGGTGTTCCCCAAGGCTCTGTTCTGGGACCTCTTATCTTTTTCTTCTGTTCTATTTCACTTGGTGGTCTTATCAACTCCCATGGATTTAATTATCATCTCTATGCTATGATCCTCAGATCAATTTATCCCACCCTCAACACTCTGCTGACCTCCAGCCTTCTATCTTCAACTCCCTATTACACATCTCAAACTGGATATCTCATAGACCTCTTCAATTCATAATGTCCAAAACTAAACTCATTCTGCTGCGCCCCTCCCCAAACCCTCCTTTCTTCCTTACTGACTATCAAAGGTGCCACCATCCTCTAGTCATTCATGCTCACAATCTAGGTAACATTCTCTCTTTGCTTTTCACTTTCTCTCACTCCTTCCCCAATCTAATCTGTTGCCAAGTCTTGTTAATTCTGCCTTCACATCTCTCACCTATGTTCCCTTCTCTCCTCTGATACAGTCATCACCCTGGTACAGATTCTCATCACCACTGGCTTGGAATATTTCAATAGCCTTCTGATTGTTCGGTCAGTCAGTTTGAACCCTTTGCCTCAAGCCTTACATACTTACTAGTTGTGTGACACTGGGCAAGTCACTTAACCTCTGTTTGCCTCAGCTTACTCATCTATAAAATGGGATAATAATCACACCTGACTTCTAGATTGGTTGTGAAGATCAAATAAGATAAGGTTTGTAAACTGCGCAATGCCTTTCACATAGTTTAAATGCTTGTTCCTAAAGTCTGTCCCTACTACAATTCATCCTCCACTTAGCTGTCAAAGTGATCTTTACTAAATGTATGTACCTGCCCATGTCACCCACTCCCTTACTAAATAAATTCTGGTGGCTTCCTGTCACCTGCAGGATCAAGTGTAAAATACCCCAGCTGACTTTTTAAAGCCCTTTACAACCAGGACCCTCCCTATCTTTCTAGCCTTCTTACGCCCTGCTCCCCTCTCCATACTCTGTGATAGAGGGACCCTTGCTTTCTTGCCATTCTTTGCACATGCCTTTCAATCTTCCAATTCTGTGCATCTGCACTGACTGTACCCTGTAATTCTCTCTCTCCTCATCTCCACTTTCTGCCTTCAATGTCTTCTTTCAAATTCCAGCTAAAACTCCATCTTCTATAGGAGTTCTTTCCCAATTTCCTGTCGTTTTAGTACTTTCTCTCTTTTGATTATTTCCATTTTATCCTGTATCCATTTTGTTTGTACATAATTGTTTTGTATTTTGTCTCCCCCATTATACTGTAAGCTCCTTGAAAGCAGGGACTATTTCTATCTGTGTGTCCTCAGGGCTCAGCACTTTGCCAGGGACCTAAGAGGCACTTAATAAATGCTTGTTGACTTGACTTGTTGAATGTGTTTGTAAATCTCTGAGTGAAAGAGTATGAGTTTTTTCTTTTCCTACCCACATCTCCCACATCCCTTCCACTCCTAGAACTTGGAAAAGGTCCATTTTGTCCTCCAAGTGATTAGGATAAGTCAGCTCCTGGATTGAGTACACATTGAACCCGGCCATCCAGCTGCAAACTGGTGGTGCTCTCTACTTACACAAAGCTGAAATATGGAAAATTTATGGATTCTTTTCTCCCCCATTCTCCACTTACCTCTGGCCCACTCAAGGTGAAGCGAATCCCAGCCTAGCCTCCTCTCTGAGGAGTCCATAAAAGGATTAGTTGATCTGAAGAAGAGAGCAATTCCTGGGCATTTCATACCTGACTTTACATATTTGAAGAACTACATGTAAAAAGGATTCAATTTGCTCTACTTAGCCCCAGAGGGCAGCAGTAGTAGGTCTGGGTGGAAGTAATAGGAAGGCAGATTTTAATGCTATAAAAGGAAAACCTTCCTAAAAATGAGAACTGCTCCAAAGTGAAATGGATTGTTTCATAAAGTAGTGAACTCCCCATAAGTGGAAATGTTGAAACAGAGACTGGATGTCAATTTGTCAGGGATGTTGCAGAAGGGTTTTCAGGCCTGGTTAAATTTGAATTAGATGAAACAGCTTCTGTAATTTTCTTTTGGCACTGCAATCTGTGAAGATTTGGCTTGAGACTCATCAGCAAAATACCTCCATCAGGTGCTTTCTATATTCATTTTTGGAGGGGGAGATTCTTGGCTCAAAAGGTTGTTCAAACATAGGCCAATACATCAAGGCCTATTGATTCTACTTACATGACTTCTGTTAAATTTATTTCCTCTTCTTTTCTTGCACTGTCACTATCAGATCTTATTAATAACTGCTTGGACTATTGAAACAGCTTCCTTTTGGGGTCTTTCTGCCTTCACTCTCTCCTTCCCTTACCTCCCAAATCTATCCATTATGCTGCTACAGAATAACCTGTATTATACATAAATTTGGTCATATCATTCCCTTTCTCATCTCTTTTTTCCATTATTTATATTTTGTTTAACTATTTCTTGATCTGTTATAATTTTGCTGGCTACACTTTGCCCAACTCTAATTTTCAAGGTGTCATTTTCTTCCTTAAGATTCAGGCTCTCCTTTTCTAGCTGGTCGACTTTCCCTTCATACCCTTTTTGTCTTTCTTGGATTATTCTTATTCTTTTATTTATTTTTTTTAGTTTTCACTCCATCTCTGTCATTTGATTTTTAAAGTCTTTTAAAAGCTATTCCATGAATTCTTTTTGGGCAGGTATCCATTTGACATTACTCATTTATTCAATATCCTCCTCTGAAGATGAATCACGGTCATCTCTATTCCCATAATAGTTTTCCATGGCTGGATTCTTTCTCCTTTGCCTGTGCATTTTTTGTGGTAAGAGCTTAATTATTTGTAATCGCCTCAAGCCCTGGTTATGGGAAATGGTGCCTTTTGTCCAAGATCTTCAGTTCTTCCTCTAGCTTGAAGCCCAAGCCAAACCTCTCACCTCCTGTAAGTGCCCACAACCAGGGGCTTTCTGCCCCACTGCTTCTTCACTTACCAGACAGGCATGTGCTGCTTCCTTCTCACCCTCACTGCTCTTTGCAGGGCAGCTGGGTCTGGTGTTTCTTATCAGCAGAAGTTCCCTCGATCTCCTCCTCTGGCTCAGATGCCCAACTCCCCTCACTATGGGGAGTAAAAGTTCCTGTGGTTGGGGCCCAGGCAGCCTCTCAAACCAACTAACCCCAGGTCTTGCTGCCTGTAGTTAAAGCAGACCCTAGCCTGAAGGTGTTTACTTTTCACAGGGACCAAACTTCCTCTTGGGATTTTTCTTCTGATCTTCTCAAATTGTTTCAGGAGGATCTCGGTTATGCCCCTGTCCTTATTTATTTCCACCCACACTTTTTTGGCCCAAAGGTGCTATTTTAACTCTTTTGTGGGGGAAAATCTTGAAAGCTTGGAATTTTCTGACCTATTCCATCATCTTCCCAGAATCCTCTTCTGCATTCCCTTTCTCAAAAAACAATAAAAGACTCCTCGTTGGCAGCTGAGTGAAGTTGTCATTCTCCAGTTTAGAAGGGCTTCTATGCTCTGGTGCTGCTTTGGCTTTCTGGAATTACCTTATATTGCTTCCTTCTACATGTTAGGTCTCCCCTCTAGTTAAACTAGACACTTTTCTTCTCTGATGCCTCCCCTCCCTCCATCTGTTTGGACTCTTCCCTCTTGATGCCTTTCCCCATCCTTGGAATGTCCTTTCTTCTGTGAGTTGCCTGTTAAACTCCTAATCAGTTTTTAAAGCCCAGTTTGACTCCCACCTTCTCCAGAAAGTCTTTCATCACTCTAATTAGTAATTAGTATCATCCTCAGACTTTGCATTTTACTCGGTTTGCATCTCTCTGATATGCTTATCATGCAACATTGTCTAATAGAGCTAACTCACATGAGATAAATATGTGTAACATGCTTTGCAAACCTTAAAGTGCCATATAAATGTTGGCTGTTACTCTTAATTGTTAGCTCTTTGTGCCTTAACGCCACCCCCTTCAAATCCCGTACCCTGTGAGCTCCACGTTGACAGAGATCATACCCACCTCAACCTGAATTTCTTTCAATACCTAGTGCCATGTTCTATACACAGCAAGTGATTTGTTTAAACAAATATCTGCACAGTGAACAGAGCACTGGCACTGGAGTCAGGAGGACCTGAGTTCAAATCTGGCCTCAGATACTTAACACAAAAACTAGCCGTGTGACCTTGGGCAAGTCACTAAACCCCAATTGCCCTCCAAAAAGCAGAACCCCCCCCCAAACCCAAAATGGTTGTTTATATGAATGTCTAGTCCCTCCATATCAGAAAGTCTTTGGGATCCAGTTCTTTTAATGGCAGATTTGCTAAGTAGGTTCTTTCTGCCTCCAAAAAAGGTAAAAACCAGGAAAGCTATGGGTTGAAGACAGAGATCTATTATCCCCTAAACATTAAAGGACTTAGAATTCATTAAATCCAGTATCCTGTGTGAAAGGACCAAAAGATTCTTCCCTCCTCTTGCAACATGGGCTAAGCTAGTCTTTTCCTAAAAGGTGACAAAGGTATCCCTAGGATTTAATTGGCCCATGGGGCCCAACCTCAAGCCTCCTTTGACAGCTTCCTGGGAGCTTTTGGTCACATTGATCATGGAAGGGCATTAAAAAGGCCCACCTATGTGGAGCTGAGGGCTCTTCAGACTTGGTGGAAGTCCCAAGACTATGCAAATCACTACATCCTGCCCTGCTGACCAGACCAATTACAAATGGAAATTGTGTGTGTGTGTGTGTCTACCCAAGCAAGCTTAGTGCTACAGCATCGTTGTTGAATATCTTTTCTTTGTTATGTCTAAGCAAATCTCCTTTTCGTTAACTGTTGGATGACCTACAAGTATATTCCAACATGGAACTTGAATCAACAGGGCATAAGTCAGGCCTGCCCTTAACATGCTAATTCTACCATTGAGAAAACTGAGGCCTAGACAAGGGAAGTGATTTTCCTAAGGCCACAAACCTAATAAATTGTAGATTAGAGACTCAAACCTAGCTCTCCTGTTTCCAAGTCCAATCCTTTCCCCCTATGTCATGCTGTATGTGATTACAATTCTGGAGGATCCAGAGACACTACTACTATGGTTGGATTCTTTCTCTTTTGCCAAATTATTTAGCTAGGTAGGGTCAAAGCCAGAAATAGAACTCAGCTCTCTTCATTTCGGGTCCAGAGTTCCTTGTTGTCTCCCTAGAAAAGGAGGTTTATCTGTCCCAGGAGAGGACAGTGGGGAATTGAAACTCATTATTAAGCCACTTGGTTCCCAGAGGCAAGTCAGGAAAGTCAAGTGACCATGAACAGATTTAACAGAAATCTCCACAGACTTCAGAGCCAAAAGTGAGCTCCAGGGGCCATCTCATCTAGTCTAACCTTAATCTGATCTGACCCCCTTGACAAAGATTCTTCCTTGACAAAGATTCTTCCACACTCTGCTTGAACACTTTGACCTGTGGATGTGCTCACTACCTTATGAGGAAATCCATTGCTCTTTCCGGCAGCTCTCATTTTTTAGAAAGGAGTTAAAATCTGCCTTCCTGCAAATTCCATCCAGTTCTACTCTAGAGCTAAAGTACCTACTAAGTGCTGCCCTCTGGAGCTAAACAGAAAAAATGGAATCTCCCTTCACATGTCAGCTGGTCAAATATGTAAAGTTAGGTATGAAATGCCCAGGAGGTGTTTGCTTCTTCAGATCTTCCAAATGATCTGAATATCCTCCTGGACAAAGGTTTTTAACCTGAGGACTGTAGGCTTGCCTTTTAAATGGTATTTTGATAACTGTCATTCAGTATAATCGGTTTCCTTTGTAACTGTGTGTATTTTATTTTATACATTTAAATGTGTAATTCTGAGAAGGGGTCCTTAGAGTTCCTCACACTACCAGAGAGGTCTGTGTAACACAAACAAAGGTCTCTGGATCCGAGCGTGATAACAACCTAGAAGCTACCTCACAGACAGGAATCCCAGAATTGTGACATCAGATGTCACAGGGTCCATCCATCCACTAGGTAAACCTCTTTAGATCATGTTCCTCAGGTGGCTCCCTGGCCTTGGCCTCCAGATCCTCAGAGGCTCTGTGGGCTGCCTGCCTACCTCTTGACAAAGCTCATGCCACCCATGCACCATTCGAATTACCTTCTATTTGACATTTGATGCCCTGCACGACCTAGCTCCTTCCCACCTTTCTAGTCTTCTTCTCCCTTATTCCATGACATACTCTTTGACCCAGTGACACTGGCCTGCCAGCTGTTTCCCAAACAAGATCCTCCTGTGTCAGCTCCAGGCATTTTCTCTGGTTGCCCTCATGCCTAGATCTCTCTTCCTTCACCACTCTACCTACTGATCCTGGCTTCCTTGAAGTCCCAACTCAAATTCCATTTTCCACAGGAAGCTTTCCCCAAACTCTCCTAATCCCAATGCCTTCCCTCCACCAATTATTTTCTATTTATACCATATATAATTTGCTTGTATATATTAATTTGCTTTTTCTCTCCCCCATTTAACTAAGCTCTTTGAGGGCAAAGACTAGCTCTTGCCTCTTTTTGTATCCCCAGTACTTATCAGAGTATCTGGCACATAGTAGGCACTTAAATGTTTCTTTACTGACTATTATTGACTGAGGAAGATTTTCCTTACACAGAGTCCAAGCTAGCCTCCCTGTCGTTTCTTCCCAGTGGTTCTATGTCTACCCCCTGCAGTCAAGCAGAAGATCTAACCTTTCACCTGTGCCCTTCAGAAACATGAAGAGAGCAAAAGTATCTGCCCCTGAGGGCAGTTTAAACACACATCCTTAGGGAAAGGGAAGGTGAGGTCAGTAGCATATGAAGCTGCTGCAGCAGCCTCAAGGACCAATAGTAGAGGGTTGTGGGGCTTGGGGTATGGGAAAAGGGACCAAAGGACCAGAGGCTGTAGGAAGGAGGAGTGATTAGACCAAGGGCACTTGGTGGTAGGGTTGGAGGGTAGGGCAACTGTTCCTTTCTTATCGGTCTTCTTGGGGAGAAAGGGACTAGATTCGTTCTCATTGGCCTTGAAGGGCAGAATTGGGAACAATGGGGGGAAGTTCCAGAGGCAGATTTAGGAGCAATATAATGAAACATTCCTCAGTAGTTGATGCTGTACAAAGTTGAATGGGTTACTTTGGAAGGTAGTTTCTCTACATAGAAGATGTATGATTAATAAGTCAGGGATGTTCAACTCCACAAACACCTAGTAAGAGCATTTACCACGTGCAAGGCATATTTGGTGCTGGGATACAAAGGCAAAATGAAACAGGTGCTGCCATCAAGGAGCTTATATTATTTTTAAAATAATATTTAATTTTCCTCCCAGTTACATGAAAAGACAATTTTAAACATTCATTTAAAAATTTGACTTGCAAATTTTCTCTCTCTGTCCCTTACCTCCCCCATTCCTGAGACAGGAAGCAATTTGATATAGGTAAAAGTGTTCAATCATGAAAAACATTACTGTATTAATTCTGTTGTGAAAGAAGACACAGACCCAAATGAAAAAAATCAAGAAAAAATACAGAAAGTGAAAAATAGTATACTTTGCCCTGCATTCAGACTCCAATTTCTCTGGAGGTAGATGGTATTTTTCATCATGAGTCCTTTGGAATTGTTTTGGAGCATTGTACTGTTGAGTTATTAACTGTTGATCACTGCATAGTATTGCTGTTATTGTGTATAATGTTCTCCTGGTTTTGCTCACTTCATTTTGCATTGATTCATATAAGTCTTTACAAGTTTCCCAAAATCTACCTGCTCATTCTTTCTTATAGCACAGTAACAAACATTCCATTACAATTATATGCCACAACTTGTTCAGCCATTCCCCAGGTGATGGGCATTCCCCTCACTTTTCAATTCTTTGCCACCACAAAGAGCTGCTATAAATATTTTTGTGCAAATAGGTCCTTTCCTCCTTTTAAAAAATCTCTTTTGGATACAGACCTAGTAGTGGTATTGCTACATCATACAGTTTTATAGCCTTTTGGGCATTGGGAGCTTATATTCAAAAGGGGAGATACAACATGTAAAAAATAAATAAAAAGTTTACGCAAAGCAATTCATAGTACGTCCAAGGGGAAGAGAATTCTAGCAATTGGAGGATTCAGAAAGGTCTCAAGGAGTGGGTATGAGGCCAGCTGTTCTTTGAAGGATGCTAGGGATTCTAGGAGATGGAGATGACGAGGGAGTTTTGTAGAGGGGTATCCTACTGTCTTGGGTTTCATCTTTGAGGTCTTTTATGACTCTGATGTCCAGTGAGTTTATGACTGAGGGTGGGAGATTGGAAGACTGACAATGGATAAGCCTTATGATTGGCGGCCGAAGTCCTCCTGGGTCTGGGTTCTGTTCCAAGTTCTGAAATCCCTGCAGTTTCTCAAGGCTGACTGACAACAGTGTCATAGGGTGAAAACTTATGAGTACCTGATGAGGCTGGATCTCAGAAGAGGTTCTAGGTACAGAACTGGAATCCTCAGAGCTCTGTTTCAGGTTGGAAGATACCCCCATAGAAGTCCAGATCTGATTGCCCAAGAGGACTCTTACAGATGAATTTGTATGTTAATTCACAGTTCTCATCATTCCAGGCAGCAAGAGCCTCCATCTTCATCTCCACACAGTGCTCATTCCCCTGGTAGTTGGTGGGTTGTCCTGGTATCCAGAATCTAGATAATGGATGGTAGACAGGGAGTAATTCCAGAGATTGAAATTAATGAACTCTTTCAATATCTGGCTGGGAATCTTATTGTTTTGTTAGGATAACTTGATTTCTATCTTCTGGCATTTGAAATTCTTAATGTGGGCAAGGGATTAAATTTGTTTTGCTTGACCTTACACAACAGACCTAGGAGCAGTAGGTGGAAGTAGGTGGTATAGTGGATAGAGCACTTGGAGTCAAGAAGAGCTGAATTTAAATCCAGCCTCAGACACTTATTAACTGTGTGACTTTGGGCAAGTCACAATCTTGTCAGCCTGTTTCTACATCTGTAAAATGGGAATAATAATAGCACCTCCAAGACAGAGTGGTTGGGAGGGTAAAATTTGATAGCCTGTGTAAATTACTTTGTAAACCTTGAAGCATTAAATAGATGTTATTATTATTAAGAACTAAACTCTTAACAATGAAAGTGGCCCCAGAATGGGATGGATTGCCTCTAGAAACAGTGAGTTACCATCATTTCGAATCTTTGAGTGGAAAATAGATCATCACTTATTGGGGATGTTTTGTGCAACAATTGCTGTTCATGGACAGTGGATTCATTGACTTGAGATTCCTTCCAACTCATTTTGTGTTTCTAAGATGCCTAGAGGAAGGAGGCAGAGCCAAGATGATGGAGTAGAAGCAGGAAATTGCATGAGCTCTCACCCCAACTATCTCCAATACCTGTAAAATATGACTCTAAACAAATTCTAGAGCTACAGAACCCACAAAGTGACAGAGAAAAATAAATCTCCTGCTGAAGGTAGCCTGGCAAGCCAACAGGGAGGGTCTATCACACAGGACTGGGAGCTGGGTGCAGTCCCATGTGAGACACACCAGCCTGGGATGGCCCTGATCAGTGGCCCAGACCAGCTGGATCAGACTTCAGGAGAGTGAATCACCAACAGCTGTGGCAGTTTCCAGACTTCTCAACCCATAAATGCCAAAAGAAAGTAAAAGATCAGTGGGGAAATCTGCTGGTGGGTGACAGAAGAGTGTGGTCCAGCCCCTACCGCCAGGGTGAGAGGTGGTGGGGAGGCACAGCTGCTGCTGTGTGGCTGCCTCCAGAGCTCCTGGCCTGCAGATCATAGGGGGACCAAGTGACTGTTCAAAGGGTAATTGTTCTTGCTTTGACCTGCTTGGATCTGGGTTGCTGTCTTGGGTGGTGGTCCTGGGGTGAGAAATTCCAGTATGCCAGAGCTTGTGGTGGCTGCAGAGAGGGCCCCCTCCTCAGACCTCTGATAACATTTGCAAAAACTCTAGCGATTTGGGACAAAGCTTTCTCCACTCTGGAAGCAGAGTTCTACCATAGCAAAAAGCTCAAAAGTCAAATGATTGGCAAGATGAGCAAGCAGAGAAAGCACAATCAGACTATAGAATCCTTTTTTTGGGGACAAAAGGATCAAAACATGGAACCAGAAGAAGTCAACAAAGTCAAAACCCCTGCATCAAAAACTTCCAAAAAAAATATGAATTGGTTACAGGCCATGGAGGAGCTCAAGAAGGATTTTGAAAATCAGGTAAGAGAAGTGGAGGAAAAATTGGGAAGAGAAATGAGAATGATGCAAGAAAATCATGAAAAGCAAGTCAACAGCCTGCTAAAGGAGACCCCCCAAAATACTGAAGAAAACACCTTAAAAAATAGACTAACTCAAATGGCAAAAGAGGCCCAAAAAGCCAATGAG
>JAQQSV010011332.1:0-13029 GCA_028646515.1 Pseudochirops corinnae | reverse complement strand
TTCTGCCATACTATGTTCCAATTTTCCCAGCAATTTTTGTCAAATAATGAGTTCTTATCCTAGAAACTGGGGTCTTTGGGCTTATCAAATAGTGTATTACTATAATCATTGATGATTGAGTCTTTTGTACCCTGATAATAACTCTTAATAGTGGGATTCTCTTTTTGCTTGCTCATTGTTCCAGCCTAATTTTTTTTTCCTTTGGTCTTTGTGAAGGGATGGACTCTAGGCATTTCTGGAAGGAATGTCACACCTGAGCTTTTGTCCTCTTGGGTCCTTCTGCTACTTACTAGAGGTACTGAGTGCTGTGTTATTCCAGTATCTCATGGACAGCTCAGGCTAGGGATCTATGAGCTTTTCGTGCTCCCAAAGTGATGTGATCCAGAACAAAGTTTGCTTATCATCCCCCTGGTGTACATCTGTGTTTCTGGGTTTGGGTCTGAGCAACAATTGTATGGATTTGTCCATGGTTGGAAGTTCCACTAGACTTTGGTGGGGCATAGTCACTATCAGTCAGCTGAGAACCTCCGAAGGTTCAAAGTAGCAGAACCTTAGGCTCCTGTTCACCTGGGAGTCTTGGACCTGGCCAGACCTTATTTCCAGTGTCCACAGACCTCTCTGTCTGATTCCCTGTGCCAAACTGGACTGGAAAAAAATGACTTGCTTCTTTTCTTGGATTTGGTCTGGTTCATTTTCTAGATCTTCGTGAAATGCTTGTATTAGAGGATTTAGACTATACTTCTTCCTGCTACTCTGACATTTAAGCTCTGTGCCTTCCTCTTTCCCCAGTCCCAGCAGCTTTCTAGGATTAGAAATTATAAATAGGTTGGCAAAGGAAGTTTAGCTGCCTGGCTTCTCATGCCTCAATCTCCTTTGTTGAATCTTTATCCATGTCATTTTCTCCAACTGTAGGTGTCCCTCAAGGTTCCTCCCAGACCCTCTTCCCTTTTCTCTTTCTCAGGGATCTCATCAGTTGCTATTGGTTTAATTATCATCCTTTTGCAGATAACTCACAGATGTATATATCCAGCCCTAGTCTCTCTCCTGAGCTCAAGTACTGCATCAAGACATCTTGAATTGAATATCCTGTAGGCATTTCAAGTTCAAAATGCCCAAAACAAAGTTCATCTTCTCCCCACTCCCACCAAACCCAACCCTTTCCCCTATGACTGTCAACAGCATCATCCTTCTAATCACCCAAGTTTACTACCTCAGTCTCATCCTCAGTCTCAGATATCCAATCAGTTTTCAAATCTTATTGATCTTTTTTCTACAACATCTCTCAAATAGTTCCTCTTCTCTCCACTCACATAGCCATCACCCTAATTCAGGTCCTCATCACCTTACCTCTTTCCTGGACTATTACAATAGTCTTCTAATGGATTGTCCTACCTCAAGTCCCTCCTTGTCCCTCAATCCAACCTCCATATAGATGCCAAAGTTGTTTTCCTAAAGTATAATTCTGAACGTGACCCCTCTTCAATAAACTTCATTGGTTGCCTATTACCTTTGAAATAAGATATAAACTTTACCACTTGACAGTTAAAGCTCTCTGCAACCCAGTCCCTTCCTAGATTTCTATTCTTCTTCTTCCCCTCCAGCACCACTATGTTTCAGCCATACTGGCCTATTTGCTATTCCTCCCATAGGAGGATTCATCTCCTGCCTCTATAGCTTTGTACTGGCTGTCCCTGGTGTTCAGAATATTCTCCTTTCTGAATTCTCACTCTTAGAATCTCTAGATTCTCTAGAAGCTCTTCAAGACTCTACTCAAATGCCACCTTTTGCAGGAAACCCTTTTCCAGTACTCACAGATACCAATGCCTTCCCAGTGCTTCCTGTGGAAGTAATGGATAGAATGCTGGACTTAGAGTCACTGAGCCCTGAGTTTGAACCCTGCCTCAGACATTTACTAACTATGTGATAGGCAAATTACTTTACTTGCCTTGTCCTCAATTTCTTCTGTAAAATGACAGAGTTAGACTTAATGGCTTCTCAGGTTCCTTCCAGCTCTAAATATATGTTCCCATAACACTCTCCTCCATATATATCTTTACTACACCCATTTATAGGCATTGTTACAATGGGAACACCTCAATGGCAGGCACTACTTTTCCTTTTTCTTTGTGCATACATAATTTAGCACAGCGCCTGACATATAATAAGATTTTAATAATGTTCATTGAAAGAATCAATGATGTAGCATTTATAAAGTGTTTACTGTTTTTCAGGCATCATGCTAGGGGTACAAACACATGAAGGTTAGATAGGACTTAACCTCAAAGAGTTTATATTCTAGAGGAGTGATACAACCCATAAAGGGGAACAGGAAACCAGTGGCATGGAAATCAGTCACAACATTTAATAAGACACAACAATATTTCTCCACAGTCATAAACCAAAATTTGTTTATCTACTCATGGACCCCATTTTGCTTCCAATATTTTGCTACCCTCCCCCCCAAAAAAGCATTTCTGTGAAAATTTTCTTATCTATGGGACTTTTCTTTCTGCCCTTATTTTCCTTGGAGTTGTTGACATATTAGAAATCACTTTCACTCCTTCTATCAATTCTTATTGTAAAGTTGTTTAAATCCAATTCCAGCTTCTATTTTTATTTAATAATTTTTATGAGCAATATCTGGATTAATGAATATCTGTCATAATATGATGTTCAAGTATTTATGTTTGCTCTATGATCTGTTTAGAAGGAATTGAAGATCTGTCTGTGACATACGCTGTCTTGCTCATGATTTGACTCAGCTAATCATGAGTCCCCAAATAAAGTTAGGCGCTCAACTCAAGGTAACCTGTCTTAGTGAAGCACAGTTCTTTGGTAGAGGATCCTGGGGAAGCTTTTTTGACATAGCCCCACTGGTATGGATTTTGTATTAAGTTTTTGTATCTCTCCAACCATGTGTTTTGGTTTTAAGAGATAATCAAGGCCTCTAAGATTCACACATATCATTGCCTAAGATAATAGAGAGCCTTTTGGCAACTCACTCCCACATCTACATCTGGAATGCTGTGTTAGAGTATTTAAAGTTGAAAACATTGGACATCAATTGATACTCTTTTAATCAACACTCTGGATTGGACAGGGGGCTTGAGGAAGGATAGTAGATCTGTCTTGGGACACCTCAGGCTCAGGATGGTGGGTTTCTGGTGATAAATTTGTTCTTGGTGTGACATCCATGCTCTTTTTTGCAGTCAGGCTTCTGACTTCATCATTCGACTGAAACTACTCTAAGTTTATAATGATCTCTTAATTGCCAAATCTAATGGCCCTTTATCCATCCTCAGACTATGCCTTAAGAAGATTTTTCTTCCAGTTGGTTCGAGAATGGATCAGAGACTGCAGAAATTAGAAACAGGAAGATTAATCAGCAAGGGTTGATTAAGGGCCTGAGTTGGAGTGAGAGTCCAATGGATAAAAATAAAGGAAAAGATTAGCAACCTGCTGTGGAAGTAGAATCAATGGCAGCAGTTTGGATATTGGGATTGAGAAAGAGGTGACAGTCAAGAATGACAGAGAAATTATGAGCCTAGGTCACTGGGAAGCTAACATGGTCAACAAAGAAAAAGAAGTCTGGAAGAGGCACAGGTCTAGTGAGGAAAATAAGTTTTATTTTGGACATGTTGAGTTTTATATGCCGAAAAGACATCTAAGTAGACATGTTCTGCCAGCAGATGATAATGTGTGGGACTGGAGTTCAAGAAAGAGATTAGGTTTAGCTATATAGTTCTCTAGCAGAAATGATACTTGAATTCATGAGAGAATGTTTATAAGATCAACAAGGGGAAAATAAGAGTAGTGAAGTAGGAGAAGAATGTTGATTCTATCAAAGGAATATCTATGTCACTCAGAACTCTGACAAGGTTCTCTTCCTTCTCAACATTTAATGATCAGAAGAAAGAGGCATAGAAGCTGAAGGAATGGAGACAGAGTCAGGGAAAAGGGTGGTTAAATGCATCAAAAACTGGAGAAAGTTTGAAAAGGATGAGGACTGAGAAGAGGCAGTCTGCTTTAGTAATTAACAGACCTTTGTTAACTTTTGAAAGAATGGCTTTGGTGGAAAGAGTAGCCAGATTGCAAGGACCTGAGGAATGGTTGGATGGTGAGGAAGTAGATGCAGCAAATATGGAAGATACTTTCTAGGAGTTCAGCAGTAAATGAGAGGAGACATAGATGATGATAGCTTAAGGGAATGAAAAGGCCAAGTGTTTTTTTAAGGATAGGAAGACCAGAGTTTGTTTGTAGGTAGCAGCAAAAGAGTCACAGAGAGGAAGATATCCAAGATTGCAGAGATGGTAATAATGATTGAAGGGGCAAGCTACTAGAAAGTGCAAGAGGGACTGGAATCAAGAGCAAAAGTAGAGAGGGTTAACTTTGGCAAGATGGGTGACCTTTTCCTTACAGACTGAAGAGAAAGAAAAGAGAACAAATGAATGAAGATGGGGAAAGATTTTGACATATGGAATAGGGGGGGTTGAAAGAGGGCACAATAGATCACTTTGATTTTCTTAATAAAAAAAAAGGAGATCAAGTCATCTGCTGGGGTGGAGTTGGGGATGTCAAAGAAAAAATATTTACACAGTAATCTGAATTCTAGGCTCCCGGAAACAAATTAAATTGAACATTTTTCTAAATTCGAGCATTTCTGGTTTAATGAAAGAAGTTCTCAAACTAGAATAATCCCACATGCCCTTGTATATATCTCTCTACTCTGAGAGAAATTTCAGGTAACATTTATAGGAATCTTTAATAAGAAAAAATTATTACATGCTATAATATGGTTAGCTTTTGGGGTTAGCTTTAAAGAACAATAGTTACTTTTCTATTCCTACCTTAACTATTCCCCTTCATAATAAAAAAAGATCTCCTCCCTTCCTTTATGAAAAATTCTTTCTAAGAGAAGAGAGCACTGTGCCCTTTTTGACCAATTGCTTCAGGAATTGGGGAAGGCAAGGAAGGATCTTAATCTTTGATAGACTTCCATTTCTACCTTTAATCCATTTCCTTAAGAAAAGACTTGGCTTTTAGACCAACAATATGTATTCTCTCAATATTTCTAGAAAAACTGAAAAGGAAGCTTTTAACAAGCTTCTACAAGGAGTTAGGGTGATTTCAAAGAACTCAGGAGAAAAAAAAAGATTTGTAAAGGAGGGAGAGGAAGAAAACAGCTAGGGAAGCCAATCAGAGAAGAAGCAAAGGACTGATCTACAAGAGTTAGATTTCAGTTGAAATCAGATCATCAATTAACAAGCATTTATTAAGAGCTTATTATGTGTCTGGCACTCTGCTGGGTACTAAGGATAAAAAAAAAAAATAAAATAGTTCCTGCCCTCAAGGAGTTTACATTCCATGGTGGAGACAAATAAGAATTTGTAGTGAAGTCAAGCTCCTTATGTGTCAAGACTCATTTTTCATCTTTGTAATTCCACAGAGCCCAGCGTAATCCCTTGTCTATAGCAAGAACTTAATAAACATTTGTGGAATTTAATTTAAAAGACTGTTAAACTAAGACTGTGACATCCTAGAGAGTAGGGGTGGTGTTTTACAGTACCATAGAGCTCAATGTGTTTTACCAAATACCATAGGTGTCTATTGTTGTTGGTTTGTTGTTTGTCCTTCCTTCTTTCAGAGGACCATGACATCAGGAAGGTGATGCCATGACTTGCAAGTGAATTGGTTTTAAGTGAGGGGAGGGATATGCAAAGTGACCAGCCTCACTTTCTCCTCCAGAGCCATCTGGATCCAGTGGCAAGATGTAGATCAGACAACTGGAGATGCTTCCACCCCACAGGTATCTGATTTCCCAGGAAAGTCTTCATTTTGAGCAAAGGAAGAAAGCTTTGCAGATTATATGATGTGATTTGGGGTGGGGTGAGGTGGAGGAAGTGTGTCATCATACCTATTCATAATTTCATAAATAATAGGAAAGAAATCTTGGGGCGAAAGGTTCATGGGAAAATGTCAAAGAGGGGACAGTGGGTTCCTGGGAGTTCATACAACATCATTTATTCAACAAACATTTCTTAAGTGTTTACTAAGTGCCAGGCATTGTTTGAAGTACTGGTGATGTACTAAGACAAAAATGAAATAGCCTGGCAACTCCAGTGAGACAGTCTAGTGCTCTACCACTTGATTTTCCTCCTATATCTCCCTGGAGGTGGGGATGAATAGAAGAGATGGTTGTCTCTGGTGTCAGATTCTTTTATGAATGAAGTATCCCATTTGTTGGGGAACCTTTGGCAGGCCCCTTTATTCAGGACTCTTTTCCACAACATTTTATCCTTAAATTTATCCAGTCTGATCCTCACTCCTAGCCATCAAAAGTTACCCTGCCCCCTGCCTCCACCTCCTCCTTTTTCCTCCTTCCCTGTCTCTCTCTGGAGAGATCTACAAAATCATGCTCACTGTATCCACTACAGATTTATGCTACCTTATCTCAACTGGGCCCTCATTGCAATAAGGCAATCTTTTTATACATCCATAATTGATTAACTATCCCAGTCAGCACAGTGGTTTTTCTAAACTTTTTCATCCTTCATCAAACCACCCAAAGGTCACTCTCTCAACTCACACCCTTGTGTCATATTTCACTGGGAAAAAAAGCATCCCGCAACTGAGGTCATTAACAGAGAACTTGTTCTCTCTCCTCTTCCATACATCACATCACTGAGATGTCTTCTGCCACTGTCTTCTCCTTCACCCCTATCTCAAGTGAAAAGGTGGGTCCTTTTCCTTGCTAAAGATAACCCTTCTACAAGCAAAAGTGATCCCATTCTATCCTGTGTTCTCCGGCAGATTGCCCTTTCTATCATCCCCACGTTCTCACTTATCTTCATTCTTTCTGTCTACCAGCTGCTTCCCTGCTGCCTACACACTCATGTCTACCTTATCCTCAAAAAACCAAGATCCACCCATTTCCAATAACCATCATCCCATATCTCTCTTCCCTTTTGTGGCGAAATTCCTTGAGAAGGCCATCTACATTAGATTCCTTCCCTTCCTTCCATTTCACTCTCTAGAGTGGCTCTCTGCAAGCTGGCTTTTTATGACCATCATTCAACTGAAACTACTCTCCCCAAAATTACAAATAATATCTTAATTGTCAGATTTAATAATCCCTTCTCAATCCTCATCCTTCTTAACCTATGTACATTTTGTCACATGAGGAAGCTTTGTTTCTGTCTTTGACTTTCTTAGGGTATATTTTAAGCAGTAGGATCTCTGGTGGAAAGGGTATAGACAGTTTAGTGACTTTTCTTGAATTATTGTAAATTGTTTTCCAAAATGATTAAATCAATTCCCAGCTCTGCCAACATTCTATTAGTAGTGTGCCTGTCTTTCCTGGATAGCCCAGCAGGCAGCTGTTTTCACAGCTCCTCTGATAAAGGAACAACAATTTAGCCCTGTTCTGGAAGGGACCACTTTGTTAACAGCTCTGGGTGGTTTTCTTAGGCTTCTCCCTCCTCTGGGGGTCTCAAAATGGAACACCTCAAAAGTCTTCCAGCCGGTTTCCCAAAACCTCAGTTAACGAGTCAATTAAGATCTTTGTTGAGTTTCTCATTAATTCTGATAGCATTCCTTCGAGGTAGGGAGCAAGAGCTGCTTGAGGGTCTGCCTTTAACCTCCTGAGTGTCCCACAACTCCCCACGGCCTAGTTGTTCCCAGGGAAGCCTCCAAGGCCAGCAGATTATGTTCTGGGTTCGGCCACATTCCAAGATTCCAGCTTGCACTCAGTAACGAACTCTGTGGGGCAGTGCTGGGGGGACGGGAGGGGTGGAGGTGCATTTGCTGCTGCGCTGCTACCATATTGTTCATTGTTCTCCAAAGGAGAGGGGACAGGAAAAGGAGCTGGCAGCGCTGGAATTGGGACTTCACTGAAAGGCAGGCACTAGATTGCCAGTGAGAAAATCTGGGTTCTAGGGGTGGCTAGGTGGCACGGTGAGTGAATAGAGCACCGGCCCTGGAGTCAGAAGGACCTGAGTTCAAATGTGACCTCAGATGCTTAACATTTATTAGCTGTGTGACCTTGGGCAAGTCACTTAACTCCAATTGCCCTGCCTTCCCCCCTCCAAAAAGCAAATTAAAAAAAAAAAGAAAATCTGTGTTCTAGTTCTGAAGATGCTGTGCATTTATTAAGGCAACATGCATTTATTAAGTTCTTACTGTGTGCTAAGCGCTATACTAATTCTGTTTGGCATTCAAAGCCCTTTATCAACCTAGTATATGCTGTGAATCCCCATCTCCTCCTGTACACACGCCCCTTTCCAGTCATCTTACGCCTTACTACCAGCCACTTATTTTTCTTTCTCTGCTGTCCCTCGTACCTGGAATGCTCTTCCTCTTTATCTTCACCTGCTGGCATCCCTGGTTTCCTTCCAGTTCTAGCTAAAATCCTACCTTCTCCAGGAAGCCTTTCCCAATCTCCCTCAATGCTGGGGCCTTCCTCTGTTGCTTATTTCCTATTTATCCTATATAAGATTGTTTGTACATGTGTACTTGCATGTTGTCTCTCCCATTAGACTGTGTACTTTTTTTTTTGGTCTTTTTTTTTATTTTTGGAGGGGCAGTTGGGGTTAAGTGACTTGCCCAAGGTCACACGGCTAGTTTTTTTTGTGCTAAGTATCTGAGGCCAGATTTGAACTCAGATCCTCCTGACTCCAGGGCCGGTGCTCTATGTACTGCATCACCTAGCTGCCCCAGACTGTGTACTTCTTAAAAGCAGAAACAGTTTTCTGACTTTCTTTGTATGTCCATTGATTAGTGTGGTGCTTGGCATACAGTAGGCACTTAATAAATGTTTATTGACTGTCTCACTGGGGATACAAAGAAAGGCAAAAAACATGGTCCCTGCCCTCACATTTCAATTCTCAGGAGTAGAGTAGCTCTTTCCTCTCAGCTCCTTCATCTTTCAAATGAAGGAACAGGACCAGATAATCCCTAAAAAATCCTTCCAACACTGATATGCTGTGATCTTGTGGCCCAAGTTGAAGGTGGCTAAATTACCTGACACTTTCCTTTCATCTCGCTATCCCCAATGTGCCAAACAGCTGGACACAGAACAGACACACCTGACTGTCTCTGCTATTAGAATGGTGTCACATCTTAGAGTTACAGGTTCCCTTCCTCTACTCCTGCCTCCTTTATTGTTTCCCAATATCTTATCATTGGCTCCAGGAAGTCTTGTTTTCCTCTGGAGCCTGACTCCAAGAAATACATCTCCCTGGCCAAAGAAGGATTGGTCCCTTTCCAGATCCTCTTTAGAGGCATGGCAGTTAATGACGTGGCAGCCCAGAGAAACGAACTCTGGGGTGGGGGTAGGAAACCCAATTTATATAATAGTGGAATACAGGCAGATCAACAAGCTCCCTCCATGTGGAGTAGTAGAAAGAGGGCCTGGAGTCCTAAAATTTAGATTAAAATCCCAGATCTGCTCTTTAATATCTCTGTGATCGTGAGAGCAAAGTCTCTCCCACCATCTGTAAAATGGGCAACTTGGACTAGATGATGTTTCAGGTTTGTCCCAGTTCTAAATCCTATGACTGTATAGGAAACATGGGATATTGGGAAGGGGATGAGGATGGGGCTCATAATTTGTTCACAACATAACTATAAAATATAAAGTTACTAGTTGATGTTAAGGTCATTCCTTCTGCTCAATTCAACAAATATATAAATCACCTATTATTGTGCTGTTTCAGTCATGTCCAACTCTCCATGATCCTATTTGTGGTTTTGTTGGCAGAGATAATGGCATGGTTTGCCATTTCCTTCTCCAGCTCATTTGACAGATGAGGAACTGGGACAGGGTTGTGACTTGCCCAGAGTCACACAACTAATAAGTGTTTGAGGTCACATTTGAACTCAGGTCCTCCTGACTCCAGAACCAGCTCTCTATCCACTGTGCCACCAATACCTAAATTAGAGGGTGTGACCACACAGACATACGGTATGAGAAATTCAAGGAGGGAGGGAAGGATTGATGGAAGACTGGTCCTGGAGCATCCAGTACTAGATTGTCATAAATCTGGAGAGGAGGGAGCTCAGAAATTAGGTCTTGACTATTGGACTTAAAAGGCTTCAAATTCTTGGTTCTGCTACTAGTTAATGTCTATATGACAAGAAAGTCACTCAGTTTGGCTAAAGTATAAAGGATTAGGAGAGAAATAGTGAGATCAAGTTAAAATAAATGAAGTGGGTACCATATTGTGGAGGGCCTTGAATGCCAAAGAAAGGAGGTTGAACATTATACCTGAGGAAGATGGGGTACCCATTCTTGAGCGGCTGATCACAATTCAAGTGAACTAGCACTAAGCAGAGTTCTTTATCATTTGGTCTCCTTTTTTAGTCTCCTCTGGCACCATTTTTGATATTCCAGAGAGATCCCACTGTACAGAATTTTCTTTCAGGGAAAAAAATCCTAATTAAAGCATCAACATAAATACTAATAACTTGAACTCTATAAAAATGACATGGGCAGTGAGACACTGATTTTAAAGCAAGAATGTAAAGGCATTGTGGGGTGGCTAGGTGGCACAGTGAATAGAGCACTGGCCCTGGCATCAGGAGGACCTGAGTTCAAATCCAGCCTCAGACACTTAACACTTACTGGCTGTGTGACCTTAGGCAAGTCACTTAACCCCAATTGCCCTGCCTTCTCTGCTCCAAAAAGCAAAAAAAAAAGAATGTAAAGAAAAAGAAGTGTATACATTTTCAGTGTCTTTAAACTATAGTCTACCATTTCCTCCAAATTCCAGAATCACAAATCTAGAATCTGAAGAAACCTAAGAGATCATCTAGTCTAACTCCTTTGTTTTACAGGTAAGGAAGATAAATGATTTACTCAGGGTCACAGAGGTAGGAAATGTTGGAGGCAAGATTTGAATTCAGTTCCTCCATCTCTGGCATGATCCTTCTTTCCCCTTCCATAGCTCTCTAAGGTAAGCCCCTGCATATGGTAAAGAAGTTTATCTGCCTTGAAAGTCCTCTTTTGTGTCACCAACACGAGGAAATATGGCTGCCTTAGTACTCTCTTAAAATTGAATGAGTTTCTTGCCTTTGGAAATTAAGGTTTCTAGACAGCTGTGGGCTACTTAGAAAACTAGATGGAACTCAGGAGATGCATATTCAAAGCTTAGCTTTGCTGCATTCTGGCTTTGTGATCTTGGGCAAGCAACGGGCCTTCTGGGTCTGCATTTCCTTATCTGCAGAATGAGGAAGGGGGAAGGGAAAGGAAGGCAATAAGCATTTATATTGGCTTACTATGTGCTGGGCACTGAGCTAAAATACTTTACAAATATTATCTCATTTGATAGGAGGTAGGATTAAGTTGACCTGAAAGATCTCCTTAGGTTCCAGATCTTATGACTGTATAAATGTAATGCCATGCACGAGCAGCTCCCCAAAAGAATGCTACTGTGAACAGCTTTTAAGATTCTGATTACACAGTATAGTGAACACTCCATTTATTCCATTACAAATCAAGGCAAACATTCACAACAAATCATAATATGATATTCACAACATTACATCTTATCACAGAAAATTACAATGTAGTGTTCACAACAGCTTAACATTAGAATAGCTACACAGTTTTCACCAAAGTGGTCACAGTATTTAGAACAAAAACCAAAAGAATAATTATCTGGTGTCCCTAAGGGAGAAACCCTCCTTACTTAATCATTCAATCATTTCACAATAGAATTCAGTCTTCCATTCATGGGGCAATTATAGGTTAACTTAATCAGTCACTTATTTAACAATCAGTCACTAAGTATCGTTAATCACTAAATACAATCATTAGAAAATTACACAAACCCCCCACCCCTCTATCTCTAGTAAACTTTAATTTCATCACGCATTCAATATCCAAGAGAGGCCTTTTCTTCATCTTGACTAGGTGTGGTCTCTCAGATTCCCTAGAGCCCCTTCCATGGTCCCAACTTCTACCTGAATCCACCAGTCACCTGGATTCAGAGGCAGACAGCTCCCAGGTTCTTATCTAGTCCTCCAGGCAGTTCTTGCTCCACATTGAAGTTCACAGCGTCCAGTACATCTCAAAACCTTCACAACTTCTGTTGCCAGGAACTCAAGGATCAACCGAGCCACAAACAAACAAAATCTTATCCCAGTCATGCTTCTTCAGTCCTCCAGCAGTTTGGCTGGCTTTGGGACTCTCAAGAAATCTCAGCCTTCCAGGAAGCCTTCTTGGCAGCAACTTCAGCCTTCACCAGATTCTGGTCTCAAGAAAACTCCAACTCAGTTCTCAGTCCTACAAGTAGCAGCCCAGCTTCCAGGTGCTCTAATTCAAGCTCTAATTCTCTAATTCTGACTGTCTCTCTCTAGGACTCTTCTTACACACACACACACACACACACACACACACACACATTGGCTTCCTGTCTCAGCCAACCCCTTCCTGTTATGTCAGCAACAGGAGACAGGATTCACACCTTCTGTTTCTTTCACAGAGGTACTTAGCCCTTAGTTATTAAGGGCTAAGTACCTGTTTACTTGATATAACAAAAAAAGGAGTCTTCAAATTTAAATTAATTACCATTAGAATAAGTCAATTCATCCCTCTCTCTTTCTCTCTTTTTTTCTTTTTGGAGGGGGAAAGGCAGGGCAATTGGGGTTAAGTGACTTGCCCAAGGTCACATGGCTAGTAAGTGTTAAATGTCTGAGGTCAAATTTGAACTCAGGTCCTCCTGACTCCAGGGCTGGTGCTCTATTTACTGTGCCACCTAGGTGGCCCCACTTCATATCTTTGGGCCTCAATTGTCCATATGTGCAAAATGGGATTAATAATATTTGCACTTGGGGGCGGAGCCAAGATGGCGGCGTAGCAGCAGCAACATATCGCAGCTCTCACATAGCCACCCCAAAATACCCATAAAATAGGACTCTAAACCAATCCTAGAACTCCAAAACGCACACAAGGATACTTCCCACTAAAGTCAGCTCGGCTACGAGGAACCATATCAGCACTGTGAACCGAAACCAGCCTGGCCTGAAGCC
>JAQQSV010011331.1:0-13029 GCA_028646515.1 Pseudochirops corinnae | reverse complement strand
TCTACAAGTCTCAGGATGGAAGGAGATATCTACATTCAGAGAAAAATCTAGAAAGACTAAAGTTTAAATGGAGACCGAAGCAATACATGCCATCGTTCTTTTTCATGTATGGTTTTGTTTCTTTTCTCCCAGTGTTTACTCATTGGTTACAACCCTTCTATACAACCAGACTATTGTACAATGTGAAAGTATTTGCAGATCCTATACATGATTGCAATCCACCATGGTGTGGGGGGGGGGGGAAGAGAGGGGAGAAAATCTGAAACTCAAGGGATTGTGGAACTGAATCTTATAAACTAAAAGTAAATAAACAAGTCAATGAAAAAAAATTACAATGCAACATAGATAATGGTAATTTGTGGTTTTTAAAGTCCATATGGGTTTTCCTTTTACCTAGAGATTTGTCTCTGTTGAGGTTTACACAACTGCCTACAGTCCTGAGAGGGTAAGGTGACTTTCTAATATCATACAGATAGCATGTGTCAGAAGAGGGACTCCAGCCTGGCTTTGAGGCCAATCACTGCTCCACATTGCTGCTCAATTTTGTAGCATGTGTTTGTGTAGCATACTCTGGGTGGCTAGGTGATGCAATGGATCAGAGTGCCAGAAGTGGAATCAGGAAGATTCATTCTCCTGAGTTCAAATGTGACTCAGACAGTTACTAGCTGTGTGACCTTAGTCAAGTCACTCAACCTTGTTTACCTCAGTTTCCTCATGTGTAAAATGAGCTGGAGAAGGAAATGGCAAACCATTCCAGTATCTTTGCCAAGAAAATCCCAGATGGGGTCACAAAGAGTCAGATATGACTAAAAACAACTGAACCATAACAAACATACTCTGTCCCCTTGAAATAGAAATATCCTAACCATCAGTAAAGAGGGAAAACCAAGTAAACTGAAAAATGAAGAACAGAATCTTATAAGAATTCTTTTCATTTAATAGCCTAGGACCAAACACCGAATAGAAAAATGAAACCGGTTTACTCTAGGTCCCTTTCTATGTGAATTTGAACTTTTATTTTCTTCTTCTTGGTTTAATGTACAATTGTTGTCCATGTGTATTCAGTTGTGGTTCTGCTGATATTAGGGATTACTTTGTATAGGTCTTTCCATATTTGTATTCATAATTTTCTTTTGTTAAAGTATGTTATTTAGTTATATTAGGGGATCTAGGAATAGGGATAAGAATCAGACTTGTCCTTAATTTGGGAATTCCTTGATGACAACACCTTTACCTGTGCAGATCATCACCATCTCTGCTATTAAAATTTTAGACTGCACCAAGACTTTTGAGACACCCTCTGTTGAAGAATTGCCTCAGGTGTTGATTAGGGTTACATAGACAGTGTCGGAAGTGGAATTTGAACCCATGAATTCCTGGCTTCAAGACAGGCTTCTCTGTCTTTTATAACACTTGTGTCAAACTGAAATAGAAATGGGTTCCTGTGGGCTACGTTGAATTGAAAAGCCACAAGTTAACATTATGGGCCAAATTTCTTTTATTGCATTTTAAAAAAATATTTATAAATTTTACAAATAAATTTTAAATTTTATATATTTTAAATATAAATATAATTATCTACATACATAATATATTTATATTTTTATTTTTTTCAAATTGAAGGTTTGTGACGACCTGGGTCAAGCAAGTCTATCAATGCCATTTTCTCAGTAGCGTGTGCTAATATCATGTCTGTCACATTTTGGCAATTCTCACAATATTTCAAACTTTTTCATTATTATTATATGTTATGATGATGTGTGATCAGTAATCTTTGATGTTACTATTGTTATTTCTTTGAGGCGCCACAAACTGCACCATGTAAGATAGTAAACTTAATCGATAAATGTGTGTGTGTTCTAACTGTGCCACCAGTTGGCTCTTCCCAGCTCTTTCCCTTTCCTTGGGTCTCCCTATTTGGAGATACAACAATATTGAAATTAGACCAATTAATAGCCCTACAATGGCCTCTGAATAGTCAGTCAATTTGGCAAGCTTCATTGTTGTCTTATTTGAAGAAATTGCCAGAGCCACCCCACCCTTCCACAACTACCACCCTGTTCAGTTAGCAGCCATCAACATCAAGGCCAGACCGTCCACCAGCAAAATAAATGAGTCCTTGAAGACTCAGGGAATGCTTAACTTTTTTTTTTTTTTTTAGCAAGAAAGTACTTTGTATTTAAGGTATTAGAAATTGCTTACTTAGACATAATACTATTGCACCCTTAATAGACATATATAGTGTAAACATAACTTTTGTATGCATTGGGAAACCAAAAAATTTATAACTCACTTTATTGCAATATTTGCTTTATTTTGGTAATATGGAACTGAATCCACAATATTTCTGAGGTATGCCTCTATATTTCATTTTATTTTTATTTTGTAAAATATTTCTCATTTACATTTTAATCTGGTTTGGCTGGCCATGTGTTTGGCTGCATTAACTTATTCAGTCATTTGATGTAAAGATTACTCTGATTTTTTTCTCTTAAAAAAGAAATATAAATTTTTGTACCAAAAGTAAACCTTTTTTTTCTTTTTATGATTTTTTTTTTTGAGGCTAGCATAATTCTAGGAAAGGAACTGCTGGGTCATTAAGAAAGATGCACTTTGTGACTCCCATGGTATATCACCAGGCTATTCTTCAGGCTGTTTGCAATGTAGTCTGAGTCCTGTAAGCAATATAGCCTATTGCCCGTTTCCCCCTGCAGCCCCACAAGTATTAAATTACTTTTTGTTCTAATTTTCACTGTTTTAGTGGATGTCTGGAGATGTCTTGAAGTAGTGTTGATTTCTTTTACTCTATCTTTTTGCAACTTTGGAACCTCTTTTCATGTGGTTTATTAACAGTTTTCTCCTTCAAAACTTGTTCACATCCTTTGACAGTTCCTTAGATGGGCAGAGTATATTTGACTTTCAGATAATCAGTTCTTTTTAAAATCAGAATATCAGACCTTTAGCTGATTTATTTACTGTCAATATTTTTTCTGTAGTGTCATTATCTTCTTTTAATTTTGGAGGTATTGCTTTTTTTGTTGTACAAAATCTTTTAATCTACATTATCAAACTCATCAATTTTGACTCAAATAATTTATTCTTTCATTTGACTAAAACTGTTACTCTTCTCCAGAGCTGACACAAATGTTTGCTTTCCTTCTTGGAGAGTTGAGTTCATTTTTATAAGGCTTTATAAATTGTTGTTTTGAAGGAAATATAGGGTAGCTAGGTGGTGCAGTGGATAGACTGCTTGGCCTGGAGTCAGGAAATCTCATCTTCCTAAATTCAAGTCTAGCCTTAGACACTTACTGCTGTGTGAAGCTGGGTAAATCGCTTAACCCTGTTTGCCTCAGTTTCTTCATGTGTAAAATGACATCAAGAAGGAAATAGCAAACCACTTCAGTGTCTTTGCCAAGAAAATCCCAAATGGGGTCATGAAGAGTCAGACACAACTGAAAATTGACTGAACGACAACATTGAAGGGAATATACAATCTGCTTTTCTTATTTCTGTTAACACATACTTAACAAAACTAGACCACATAAAGTCCTTGTAATATATGAATAACTATGTAGTTATTTTAGTAAACTTCTGCTTTATCAAAGATTGAAGCTTCGGTTTGGAAACAATTTGTTTTCCTCTTCCCCTTTGTTTCTCCTTCCCCTTTTTTTTTTAAAATACCAGTTGGAAACATTTAGTAATTTAGCTCTTGTTTGTAACAGGTTTATCTCTAATTGAGAAGTCTGAATTTTTTCTGGAATGCTTGGTTATTTAAAAATAAAACCCCCAAACAAAACCATAACTCCCAAAATATTCTTGAAGAGGATTGTGTCTCTGCCCATTTCTGGCTCTTCAGACTGATCCTTTAACCCCTAAACCTCAGAATCCTCATCTGTAAAAGAAGGGGTTGAACTTAATAGACTTTGAAGTGCCTCTTAAGGGCGGCTAGGTGGCACAGTAAATAGAGTACCGGTCCTGGAGTCTGAAGGACCTGAGTTCAAATGCAGCCCCAGATACTTAACACTTATTAGCCATGTGACTAGGGCAAGTCATTTAACTCCAAATGCCCTGCCTTTCACCCCTCCAAAAAGCAAAAAATAAAAAATAAAATTTTCCTTCAAGTTCTTATTTGGTCTGGCATTATACTTGTCTTACTACTGTTAATTTATGCTTACTTTCTTTGACTATCTTTCAGTCATTTGAAGATGTCTTGATTCCTTGCTTATCTTATGTAGTTTCTTTTTTCATTTTTGCTGATTCAATTGCACTATAAAATATGAAAATTTTTTCTGTAGTCTTCCTTCATTTTGTCTATTTTAAATTTTGTCTTTATCAATATTTTGATTTATTTTTCTTTTCTTTTGTTTTTCTACATATTTTTGGTGTTTTTTTTAAAAATTATTTCCTTTTTAAAAAAATTTTGAGTTCCAAATTCTGTCCATCCCTCCAGTACCACCCATCCACCCATGGAAATGGCAAGCAGTATGATACCCACCATACATGTGAGGTCATATTGGTTTTTTTGAAGGGCATGTGAGGACCTGGACAACATTCAAATTTCTCTTCTGTTTTCATTGGAAAACCACTCTTTAAGTTGAATTATAATTTATTCATTTACCTCCTTTGAATGTAAGCTTCTGGAATTAAGGATCTATTTCATTTATGACTTTTCTCTCCAGAACCTAGGACAGTGCCTGCCAAATAGTAGGCACTTAATAAATACTTGTTATTTAGATGTTGATTGAAATATGCATTTAGCAGTTACTTTGTACGGAGCACTCATTTGGTCCATACAGTTATGTAGGAAATTCTGTGAGTCTTTATAAAGTCCATTTCAATACTATTAGGAAAGAGACTAGAGTGTAGTATTTTTTTTTTTGCTTTTTTTTTTGGAGGGGGGAAAGTAGGGTGATTGGGGTTAAGTGACTTGCCCAAGGTCACATGTCTAGTTTTTTTGTGTTAAGTGTCTGAGGCTGGATTTGAACTCAGGATCTCCTGACTCCAGGGCCAGTGCTCTATTCACTGCACCACCTAGCCTCCCCTAGAGTATAGTATTTAAAAAGTGAACAAACTAGAATTGGTATCAGAAATCCCAGCTCTACCACATTACAGCCATCAATTCATTTCTCTATGCCTTAATTTTCTCATCTGAATAATGGTCATAGTGATATTTGTACCACACAGCTCACAAAGTTGTTGTGTTATTGATTGTTTCCTCAGTCAAGTTAACAACTATTTATTAAGCACCAACAATGAGAAGAAACCCCCCCGCCCTGGACAAGCTAACAGTCTAATGGGGGGGGAGGGGGCAACATGAACAACTCTGAACAAGCTATATACAAGAGAAGTTGGAAGTAATCTCAGAGGGAAAGCATTAAATTTAAGGAGGACTGGGAAAGGTTTTTCCTGAAATTTGAAGGAAGCCGGGATGCAGAGATGAGGAGAGAGTTCCAAGCAAGAGGAAAAACCAGTGAAAATGCCATCTAAGGAAGAGGAGGAAGCCTGTGTCACTGGATTGCAGAGTACATAGAGAAAACTGATTGATGGAGGTCCTAGGGAAGAATAATTGGGACCTGAATGGTATAGAAGCCCTCTTTGTAATAAAGAGTTCCCTCTTATATGATTAAGCCATTGGGTTGCTTATTGACCGGTCTGTTCCCTGTACAAGTGAGCACAGCTGTTAGAGAGGAGCAGTTGGTTTCTCCCCTGGTATGATGCTTTGTTTGCTGTCCACAGCTCCTTCAGCTATGAGTCATCAATGCAAAAGTTTAGAATGGAAGTGAACATAGAGGTAAATTACCTGAAGCAGTGCTTGATATTTGGAGTCTGGGGGGAGTTTGGGACTTCAAGTAATAATAGTCAGTAGTTTTCAGAGTCACCTGAAACTCAGCTTCTGTGAATAGGCTACACAACAGAGGACCGTGGAAAAGAAGCAACTCAGAGGCCTTTGTATGGGCATGTCTTTGAACGTTCTCTGTCATGTGCCATAGGATGGAAAGGAATGTCTGATGCTGCATAAGAGAGCTGAGCTCATTTCATCAGCAGGATTTTCTCTTTCCTTATCAGCAGTGGCCCATTCCCTGCGAAAAAGGTGAAATCTGCTCTTTTTCATAGGGAATTGGGCAATAAGTCCAGTCTAGCACTCTACATTCAGGACTCTCTATGAGGCATATCACCATATCATAGGATCAATAGAGGCTCGTGTACAGAGGTTAACAATAGCTCTGGACACAGTCAGAGGAAATGATGGTTTTGTCTTCTTCTTGAGCAAGTGGAGATGTTAGAGAGAGGCTAGGTTTTTGTATTGTGGCTTTTCTCTCTCTTTGAGCTGATTTCTATACATCTGCATGCCATAGTTCTCTTCTCCCTACTCTATGATCCAAGGTCCTGCTATCAGGATAATGGTAGATCACATCTTAAAATAAACTAGGCTATTTCTGGGCTCTTTGATAGTAGGTGGCATATAGATATAGGTGCTTTATAGATGTACAAACAAAGATATGGAATCATCAATTCTATCTTTTGTCGACAAAGAAATATACTGGCCCAGAAACCTGAGGCCCATGAAGGTATTGCATTATGATTCACTGTGGAGGGAGGGAGCTATAATGCAGAGATTGACACCATTTCCAAAGTGTCATGCCAAGTTTAATCTTCTTTATGTTAGTAATGCAATGTACTATGTTCCTCCTACCTCTCCCCCACTCTCTTTCCCCTTTCTCTACCTCCCTTTCCCCATCTCTTCCATAAATTTTTTTTTGGAGGGGTGAAGGCAATGCAGTTGGGGTTGTGACTTGCCCCAAGGTCACACAGCTAGTTAAGTGTCAAGTGTCTGAAGCCAGATTTGAACTGAGTTCCTCCTGATTCCAAGGCTGGTGCTGTATTCTAGCTGCCCCCATAAATATTTTTGAATTTAATATTTTAATATAATTTAAATCTTTCTGTCAATAATACATTATAGTGTGTACCCTACCTCCTATTCTCCTGTTCTCCCTCTCTCCATCTTACCTATCCTCTCCTTCTCTTTCTCTTCCATAAATATTTGAGGATTTAATATTTGAGTATAATTTAAATCTGTGTTTGTCAGTAATGCATTGTAATGTTTAGAAATGCATTTTCTTTCATATGTGTATGTATAAAATTAGCCTGGTGAAACATTAAATCAAATCAATGAATTATATACAGTGCTGGGCACCATAAGAATTTTAAAAAATTAGTATAAAGCTATTTTCAGGGAGCTTGCAGTTTAGTTGGGGAGACAAACATAGCAAAACTTTAATAATTTAATAATAATAGCTAACATTTGCATAGTTCTTAATATGTGCGGGGCACTGTGCTAAGTGCTTTCCAATTATCTCATTTGATTTTCAGAACAACCCTGGGAAGTAGGTGTTGTTATCTTCATTTTACAGCTGAGGAAACTGAGGCAAACAGAGGTTAAGTGATTTGACTGGGGTCACCCAGGTGGTATCTGAGGCCATATTCTAACTTAACTCTTCCTATTCCAGACCCAGTGCTCTATTCACTGAACCGTTTAGCTATCTTCCTTGAAATTTAAGCTTCCAATATAAATAACCGCACTATATAAGTGTGAATTATTATTATAGCAGTTCAAGACGTAACTAGAAAGATGTCATACATGGCAGTATGTAGTTAATTATCCACTGACTAGTATGGAAAGCAAGAGATCAGAGGAAGAAGAGATCATTTAGAGATAGACAAAGAAAGGTAGATGAAGAAGTAGGATTTGAACTGGATCTTGAAGGATAGGTGGGATTTAGACAAAAACATTTGTAAATGTTAAACTTTATTTAAAATTAAGTTATAGTGTATTATCTGATAGATTGCTTTTCCTTGAATTTTCCAACATCTAGTATATTTTTGGATAATTTAAGTTGCACATAGACTTACCAGTGCGTCTCTTGTCAGTCTACCCCCTCCCCAACCTGGACATCTCTTTATCTGGAAGGGATTGGTCCCTGCTGGAGGGATTGATGTTGAAATTTTTACTTTCACATTCAAAAGCCCAAGGCTAAGTAACTTTCACTTGGACCCTTCAGTTACCTATACTATAGTGGGAAGAATGCTACAGGAAGCTAAAATATCAGAGATCAAATCTTGCCTCTAGTACTACATGACTTATGAGAGGTCTTTTAACCTTTCAAAGTCTCAGTTTTCTCATCTATAGAAATGGAAATCATACCTACTTCTCAGGGTTTCTGTGAGGGAAACTCTTTGTCAACTTAAAGGGATCAACAAATGTGAGCTGTCAAGTTTTCAGAACCAGCATTTAGGTACAATAGGAATATCAGAAGAAACTACTGAGCTACTTGAACTTTTCCATTTCCAAGCAGCATTTTTTAAATCCTATGAATAATTTTCACAATGACTTGTACATGGTATTCCCTCTCCCTTCTTTTTTCTTTCAATTACATTTTTGTTCCAAATTTAATGAACACTAAAAAGAATATTTCCACAAAATGGGACATTAAAAAAGAGGATGATATACAAAACCACTAATTTTATTATGTACACCTTCCTTTTTAAAATATACATAAATATTAAAATTTGCATTTTACTTTCAAAACTGTCATGCTTGTGTGTTTCCTTCTGAAATTCCTTTTGTCCTCTTTTATGCAATAAAAACATGTTTCAATGATCCTCTTTTCTTTTTTCTCTCTTTTTAGTGACTATCACTACTTCCCACATGTCCCTAAGGAAAGGAAAGGCATGTGCTTCTCCAGATCTAAGATCTATAATTACTATTACATAGGTTTGACCTTATTTCTCTTCATTTACAGTATTGTCATATTAATTTTGTTTTTTTTAATAATTTTTTTCATCTATGTCATATTCTTTTCTTTGTGCTGCTAACTTTACTCTGTATCAGTCCAAAAAAACCTTCCTAGGTTTCTCTGAATTACTCAGTTACTCAGATGCAGGCAGCTAAGTGACTCATTGGTTAGAGCCAGACTCATACACTTATTTGCTGGTGTGACCCTGGCAAGTCACAGGCCCTGTTTGTCTTTGTTTCCTCAACTATAAAATGGAGTTAATAAAGGTTGTTGTGAAGTACAAATGGGCTAATACACTAAAGAGCTCGGCATAGTGCCTGGCTCATAGTAGGCACTATGTATGAATGCCTGTTCCCTTCCTTTCCCCTTCCCTCATATTCATTATTTTTGGTGCATTAACATTCCATTATATTTGTATACCACAATTTATTTACTCAATTGATAGGCATATACTCTATTTAGTTTCTCCTCCCCCACTATTCACTTTGAGGCAAATGCTATCATTGTCCACGTGCCATGGATATATTGTAACCCCAATGAATATTTGAAAAAGCTACCCAAATATATCATTTGGCCTTAACTGTTCTTGAAGGACCAAAAATCTTTGTTTTCACAACAAATAAAATATTTATTTCCAAAGGGATTGATACTACTGAATTATAATGTATAGAATTGTTCAACATGCTAATAATTTACAATGAATGCCACTATTTTTGCCACTATCATCTATTCAAATGTGTTATGCTTCACCAATAAATTCCAACATGTCAGATTTAATGTAAGATATTTCCGCATTCAAATGAATGAGTAAGGTAGGGTAGGACCAGAAATAGAACCCTACAATTCCGTAGTACTGCTTTGAAATGTGATCGACAGAAACAATTTTATGTTTAAGTAACTATATGTTTACGAGTTGGTAGAAGAGACATATTCAGAAGAGAAATATGGCCAGTGTTCTGTTAAGCTCCACATGAAAACAAAACAAAATGTGCAAAACCTGTAACTTTTCACTCTGCTCTTCTATTATTTAGAAATGTTACACAATTTAGAATGCCACAACAATATTTACCTCATTTGTAAATTGAGCTCAGCACTCTCTTCTTGACCTTGTTTTGCATGTGGAAGAAGAATTTGTGACCTAATGAATTACATTTTTTCCAAAGCTGAATAATAATCTGACTGAAGAACACTTAGATTCATGCTGTCTGCTGTCTGGATTCAGGTACTTCTCTAGTAATCCAAGAACCAGTAGAGGCTGATTCCAGGGACTGAATGTTCTTCACATTAATAAGATGGAGTGATGAGAAAGCCACCTCAGCTAGAACACACAACACAAATTACATTCTCACATGCAAGAAAATTCACATCTTCATTGCCCAGTCTGGTTTGTTTTCTGTCTTTTGGACCACGGCCTATCTCATCAAAATAACTACTTTAGGAAGATTGCTTGATACAAAGGTGTTTGCATTTAAAATTAATTGATGTCACACAGTTTGTGAGCTCAGCAGGCCTAGAAAAGTCATCATTGTACGCAACACAGCAGACTCCCTGGACAACGGCTCCACGGCCTGGCAGAAGACAAATATCAAAATAGCCCCAGAGAGGTTATCTGAGGGCATTGGAGTCCGTTTTTGCTGCGTGAGCCAGAGCCAACAAATACCTCAGTCAGCAGAAGAACACTGCACAAAATCATTTAGAAACCAGCATTTAGACTCAGCTGAGCCAGGTGGTCCATTTTCTGAAAAGCATCAAGTCTGAGTGCTGGACCATGATGTGTGTATTTTTGCCTTTTAAAGAAATTAGAGCCTCAGATTGCCTGATACTAAGGGCTCTGTTGTTGTTGTTGTTGTTGTTGCTGCTGCTGCTGTTTTGATTTGATTTGGTTTGTTAGTTTTCTCTTCTCTCTCTTTATTGGCACTGGAGTTCCTATTTCATGTATCAAGCATGAATTTACATTCTGTTGTTCATGCTTGTCTACCGTGTCTCCCTTCTTACCTCCACCCATCACCTTCTCCGACTTTCTCCAGATTCAGCTCCAGTACAGCGTGTTGTTGGAGGCCTTCCTCTTCTCCCCCATGTCTTGTGTAGGCCTTATTTCTAGTAGTTATTTACAGGTTTTCCCCCATTAGAATATTACTTCCTTGAGGTAATAACTGGGCTTTTGCCTTTTTCTTTATATTCTCAGAGCTTAACAGTGTCCAGCACAAAGCAAATGCTTAAAAAATGCTTGTTGATTTTGCAGAATTTAGTCTACTTACTAGTTATAAAGGCTCTCTGCAACTATTTTTAATTATAGAATTTTAATGAAGCTCTGTGATGTATAAAACTTATTTACATACGCTATCTTATTACTTCAGAAGACTTAAAGTATGTCATCAGTTTGAGCATAGGACTTGTTGGTCAAAGAGCAAGGCCATAGTTATGTTCTCATGGGGAATTTTGGTATAATTAAAATGGGACCAAATTTGTATCTTGTTGAGTAAATAATTTAGTTACAATACCACTTAAAAGATTTTTGAAGAGGGATTTGAACAAAAATGATTCCATGATACCTATGATTAATTCACAGATTTATTTGAGTCTAACAACATAGCCTTGCCACTTGCTAAAATGACAAATTCTAAAATCCTAAATTCAGATTTTTGCTTTGATAAGTATCCCTACATTAGTTCAACCTTTTGGGGGAAGGGAGGCTCTAGCTCTACACAATCAGAAAAAAATGGAGAATTTCTTCATCGTCCAGTAAATCCAGAACAACATGGGTAGCCAGTCAAAAGCTTAGCAAACTTTAAAGCAATCTTCTGTAAAACTTTGCTACCCTGTGTTTGAAGGGCCCTCATATACTAACTTAGAAGTATATAGTCTAGGAAAGGACCCTTCTTATTTAGCAAAGGATATTAACACTGTGTGTTACTGTGTGTACTGAAAGGCCTCTATGGTCCCGGAAACACACTATCACAGATAATACTTCTGTGGAACCTTTACACTTAAGTTAAACATTTATTAAGTAATGACTGTATACCAGGCATTGTGCTAAGTACTGGCAATAAAAATATAAGCAAAAAAAGAAAGAAAATCCTTACATTTGAATAGGGAAGGACAGCATATCAAAGAAAACTGAAAAAACAGAAGGTGAAGGGAGAAGGGACTCACACAGGGGTCATGGCCAACAAAGAAGTCCTGAGGTTCTGGAGTTGAGAATGAACAAAGGGATGAACGTAGCTTGGCCTGGGTTAGGGTTAGTAACTGGGAGTAGTTTACCAATTAGTGGGAGGCACCTAGGAGGAAGTGGGATCTTACATGGTGAGAGGGTTTTAGGAGGAGAGGGAAGTTCCAGGGCTAGAAAGCTGCTGGAGCACAGTGACAGAGGCATTTTCCAGGCTGAGAAGATTGCTGGGGACTGTTTAGTAAAAGCAGTCTGGAGTGTTAGGAGCAGAGCTTAGAGAGCAATGAGGGAAAAATCGTGTTAGCTTTTGTGGGATAGTTTCTCCCCAGAACATGCCTTCAGAAAGAATGGCTAAAACCCATTAGAGCAGTGGTTCTCAACCTTCCTAATGCTGTGACCCTTTAATACAGTTCCTCATGTTCCTCATGACCCCCAACCATAACATTATTTTTGTTGCTACTTCATAACTGTAATTTTGCTACTATTATGAGTCGTAATGTAAGTATCTGATATGCAGGATGTATTTTCATTGTTACAAATTGAACATAACCCACAGGTTGAGAACTGTTGCATTAAAGGGAAAGCTAGATTATGGAAGATAGCCCATGCCCACTATTTCCTTTCTCTTTATGGTTACAAGTGACTAAAGGGGAAAAAAAAAGTATTTCTTGTACTGACATTTTTTTCCTATAATTTTATTTGGCAGGTAAAAAAAAAATACTTCTAACATTGTGACCTCTCTATATAGACAAAGGCCCAAGTAGATTTCTTGTCTTCCTGTTTCTTCTTTTTTGTTAATCAAATGGGTTGCCTAAATTTCCCAAATCATTTTGTTAAGTCTTCTTGGGTTTAATAATGCAGATTTGGTCCCTAATTGTTTCCCCCAATGATGCAGCAAGAGCTACTTTTATTTCACAACTCTGTTCTGTTGAGATAGAAAGTCACACTTGGTGCTTATTGTATGATCAAGGCATGTCAGAGTTTGGATCGTTGTTGAATCATAATATTTATTGCCAGTGGTGATTTTATAGATCACCAAGTCCAGCTGCCCCTTCCCCATTTTACTAA
>JAQQSV010011330.1:0-13029 GCA_028646515.1 Pseudochirops corinnae | reverse complement strand
GTTTGGATCTGTTTGATAGTATCTTGATTTCTCATGAAGTCATTTGCTTCCATTTGCTCCACTATAATTTTGACGGAATTATTCTCTTCAGAGTGCTTTTGAGATTCTTTCTCCATCTGGCAAAGTTGACTTTTTAAGGCATTCTTCTCCTTATTGGCTTTTTCTGTCTCTTTTGTCATTTCAGTTAATCTATTTTTTAGTGTGTTAATTTCTTCAGTCAGATTGCTGATTTTCTTTACATGATTTTCTTGCAACATTCTTATTTCTCTTCCCAATTTTTCTTCACCTTCTCTCATTTGATTTTCAAAATCCTTCTTCAGCTGATCTCTAGCTTTGGGACAATCTTCATGTTTGTTAGAAGCCCCTGGTAGGAGAGCTCTGGTGTGCTGTCCTCCTCCTTCTCTTCTGCCTTGGTCCTTCTTTTCCCCAAAGAAGGAATCTACGGTTTGGTTGCTGTTCTTACTTTGCTTCTTATACTTATTCTTATTCATGGTTGGTCAGTCCATGTTTTTCTTTTTTTTAATATCTGTGGAGCTCTGCTTCCAAAGAGGAAAGTTCTGTCCCAAATCACTAGGGTCCTCCCAGCTGCTGTAGCTCTTGGGAAGTTGCTGGCTCCCTCCCCCACTTCTGGCTCACTGAAGGAAAAAGGACCAAAAGACCAAAGCCCAACCACGATCTGGATCCAGGCCACTCAACGCAAGAGCACTTGGCCTCTGAATGATTGCTTGGTCCTCCTACAGTCTGAAGGCCGAGAATGCTGAAGACACAATGTGGAGGCGGGTGCAGTACTTCCACCTTTTGCTTCTCAGCCCTGGAGGCATTTTGGCTGTACTGCTTTTCTCCCACAACCTCGCAATCCCACTGACCTAGTTTTGGACACTGTGGCAGCTGCCACCAATATGCTCACCTGAAGCTCCAGCTGCGGCTCAGCTCCTCTCGTCCAGCCGCCCCAGGGCACAGCAGGCCAGGCTGGTTTCAGTTTGCAGTGCTGGTAAGGCTCCTCGTGCCCGAGCTGACTTTAGTGGAAAGTATATTTGTGTGCGTTTTGGAGTTCTAGGATTAGTTTAGAGTCATATTTTATGGGTATTTTGAGGTGGCTATGTGAGAGTTGTTATAGGTTGCTGCTCCTACGCCACAATCTTGGCTCCGCCCCCCAGGGTAATTTTCTTAAGAATTTCTTGAAGGATGATTTCTAGGTTCTTTTTTTTATAATGGCTTTCAAGTAGCCCACTAATTTTTAAACTGTCTCTTCTGGATCTATTTTCAAAGTCAGTGCTTTTTATAAGGAAATATTTCACATTTTCTTTGATATTTTCATTTGTTTACATCTGTTGAAAAGTATCTTGATTTCTCATAGAGCCATTTCCTTCCATTTGCTCCACTCTAATTCTGATGGAATTATTCTCTTCAGTGAGCTTTTGAGATTGTTTTTCCATCTGGGAAATTCAACTTTGTAAGGCAATCTTCTACTCTTTGGCTTTAGCGCCTCTTTTGCCATTTGAGTTCATCTAGTTTTTAGGGTGTTATTTTCTTCAGTCACGTTGTTGAATCTCTTTTCATGATTTTCTTGCATCGTTCTCATTTCTCTTCCCAATTTTTCCTCAACTTCTCTTATTTGGTTTTCAAAATCCTTCTTAAGCTCCTGGATGGCTTGTAACCACTTTACATTTTTATTGGAAGCTTTTGGGGCAGGAGTTCTGATTTTGTTGTCTTCCTCCCATTCCATGCATTGATCCTTTTTGCCCCCAAAAAAGGAATCTAAAGTTGGATTGCTGGGCTTGCTTTGCTTCCTTTGCCTGCTCGTGTTGCCAGTCAATTACTTACTTTTGGGCTCTGTAGGACTCTGCTTTCAAATGGGGAGAGCTTATTCCCAAATCCCAGGCATTTTTGCAGCTTCCAAAGCTATTAGGAGGCTGCTATCTCTGCAGCCCACACCAGCTTTGGCTCACTGGTCATGCACCTTAGAACTACCACTCAAGACCACCATCCTGATGCAAGCAGGTCAAGGCAAGAACACTTAGCCTCTGAATGATGACTTAGCCCCCTCTGCAATCTGCAGGCCAAGAGCTCTGAAGCAGGCTCATGGAAGCAGCTACAGGGCCACTGCTTCAGATTTCTTCTGGCTCTGGATGTAGCCTGCTGGACCCTCTCCCCCAAATTTAGCTGAGTTCCACTGACCTTTCCCTTTGTCCTTGGCTCTTATGGGTTTATAATTCTGGAAACCACCACAGTTATCAGTGATCGTCTCCCCTGAAAGCCCCAGTCATAGCTTGTCCTGGACACCCTGGTGCTAAAGCCTTGGTTTCAGGCTGGACTGGGAGCCAAGACCCAGCGTTCTGCAATGAACCCTTCCCATCCTCCTGCTGCACTACCTTCAGCAGGAGCTTTGTTTCTCTGTGATGTTGTTGGCTCTGGAGCTCTGAAATTTATTAAAAGTCATATTTTATAGGTATTTTAGGTGTTTATGGGGGGAGGTGGCAGAGTTCCCCTGTTTCTATGCCACCATTTTGACCAAATATCTTTTTTTTAAATGGACAAGTTTTTAAAATTTAAGTTTTCAACATTCATTTACACAAGATTTTGAGTGGCAGATTTTCCCCCATCTTACCCCTACCCCTGCCCCAAGAAAGTGAGCTTACTGAATAAACCTACACCCAATCTGTTCTCTCATATCCTTCCCTATTCCCCTTATCTTAAACTTTCTAGTTGGGCAAGATCGATTTCTATACCCCAGTGCCTGCATATCTTATTTCCCAATTGCATGTAAAAAACAATTTTTTTTAAACTTTTAATTTCCACATTCTTACCCTTCTTCCCTGCTCACCTATCCCCACTGGGAAGACAAGTAATTCAATATAGGTTGTATATATGTAGTTATACAAAACATTTTCATAGTAGTCCTATTATGAAGCACTAACTATATTTCCCTCCATCCTATCCTGCCCACCACTTGTTTTATTTCCTACTTTGACGTTGTCCCTTTTCAAAATGTGTATTTCTAACTGCTCTCTCCCCCTATCTGGCCTCCTTTTTATCATTACCACTCTTTTCCTCTTCCCCCCCTACTTTCCTGTATGGCAAGATGCCCAAATGGGTGTGTATGTTATTCCTTCCTTAAGCCAATTTCAATGAGAGTAAGGTTGGCCTGTTCCCTTTCAATTTCCTGCTCTTCCCCTCCACTATAACAGTTTTTCTTGGCTCTTTTGTATGAGAAAATTTACCCTATTCTATCACTCCCTACCTCCTTCTCTTATATTCCTCTCACCTCTTAATTTTATTTTTTTTGATATCATCCCTTCCTATTCAACTGATCCTGTGCTCTCTGTCTATGAATACATGTACACACATATACACGATCACATACGTATTTATACACACACAAATCCTCCTTTACATATGTATATGTATGCATATGTATATATATGCATATATACATACACACATATACATACATACATATATACATACATATATGTACATATATGCATACACATATATGTACATATATATCTATGTATATCTATATATCTATATCTATAGCTATCTATCTGTCTATCTATATTCCCTTTAACTATCCTCACACTGAGAAAAGTCTCATTAGTTTTAAAATTATCATTGTTCCATATAGGAATATAAATAGTTCAACTTTAATATGTTCCTAATGGTTTCTTTTTCCTGTTGATCTTCTCATGGTTCACTTGCTTCTTTTATTTGAAACTCAAATTGTCTGTTCAGTTCTGTCATCTCTTTTATTGAAAGACCATATTTTCCCCTGAAGAATTATACTTAGTTTTGCTGGGGAGGTGATTCTTGGTTTTGATCCTAGCTCCTTTGACCTCCAGAATATCATATTACAAGCCTGTTGATTCCTTTGGGTAGAAGCTGCTAGATCTTGTGTTATCCTGATTATGTTTCCACAATACTCAAATTATTTCTTCCTCACAGCTTATAATATTTTCTCCTTCACCGATCCACTTTGAAGTCTGGCTATGATATTCTTGGTGTTTTCTTTTTGAGATCCTTTTCAAGAGGTGATCAGTGAATTCATTCAATTTCTATTTTGTCCTCCAGCTCTAGAATATCAGGGCAATTTTTCATGAGAATTTCTTGAAGGATGTTTTCTAGGCACTTTTTTTGATCACAGCTTTAGGGTAGTCCAATAATTTTTAATTTAATTCTGCTAGATCTATTTTCCAGGTCAGTGGTTTTTCCAATGAGATATTTACCATTGCCTTCTATTTTTTCATTTATTTGGACCTATTTTTTAGTATTGTGATTTCTCATGAAGTCATTAGCTTCCTTTTGCTACAATCTAATTTTGAAGGAATTATTCTCTTCAGTGAGTTTTTTAAGTTCCTTTTCCATCTGGGAAATTCAATTTTTTAAGGCATTCTTCTCCTCATTGACTTTTTGGCCATCTGTTGCCATTTGAGTTAGTCTATTTTTAAGGTGTTATTTTCTTCAGTACTTTTTTTGGGTCTCCTTTGGTAGGCTGTTGGCTCACTTTTCATGATTTTCTTGCATCATTATCATTTCTCTTCCCAATTTTTCTTTCACTTCTCTTACTTGATTTTCAAAATCCTTTTTGATCTCCTCTAGGGCCTGTAATCAGTTTGTATTTTTCTTGGAAGCTTTTGATGAAGGAGTTTTCACTTCATTGACTTCTGGTTCCATAACTTGATCCTTTTTGTAGTCTGATTGTGTTTCCTCTGCTTGCTCAAGATATCTTGCCAGCCAATTACTTGACTTTTGAGCTTTTTGCCATGGTAGAACTCTGCTTCCAGAGTTGAGAGCTATGTCCTAAATTGCTGTGGTTTTTGCAAATGTTATGAGAGTTCTGAAGTGAGCACACTCTCTAGAGATACTTCAAGCTCTGGCACAGTGACACACGCCGCAGCACCACCATCCAAGGCCAACATCCAGATCCAAGTAAGTCAAAGCAAGAGTGATGACCCTCTGAATGGCCACTTGGTCCCCATACAATCTGCAGGGTAGGAGCTTCTGAGGCAGCCATGTTGCACCAGATGCAGCCCCCACCATGCCTCTGCCACCTCTCACTCTGGAGGTAGGGAACAGACTACACTCTACCACATCTTGTTCCAACAAAGTTCCCTACTGACCTTTTACTTTTTCTTTGGTGTTTATGGGTTGAGAATTCTGGAAACCACCACAGCTGCTGGTAATTCACTCTCCTGAAATCTGCTCTGGCTACCACTGGTCAGGGCCACCCTGGGGCTGGGACCACATGGTTCAGAAGGACTGTTCTTTGGCTCCCAGCCTGGTGTGATGTACCCTTCCTGTCATCCTTCCAGGCTGCCTTCAATGGGAGATTTGTTTCCCTCTATCACTTTGTGGGTTCTGCAGCTTTAAAATTTGTTTAGTCATATTTTACAGGTATTAGAGATAGTTGGAACTGGAGCCCAGAAGAGTTCCTGTTTTCATTCTACCATCTTTGCTCCACCTTCCTTCTCCAAAAATTAGTGTGATTGGGTTAATTGAACACAGGACTCTTGTTTTATTTATCTTATCTTTTTTATTTATTTGTTTGATTGATCTTGGCTTCATAAAGTCTATACCAGAGCAGGACAATGCCTGGCAGATGAAGTTCGAGTAAAGTCCTAGCCCTATCATCAGAGGACTAGTCTAGTTATGTTCATGGAAAGCTATCATGGGAAATTTGACTATATAAAGATTGAAAAACTTTTTGCTACAACTTTCCTAAACCATGGAGAGATTGGGTACAGTTTTTAAAAGAGACTACTGCTGAAATTATATATTGATTTAGTAGTCAAATATTGACAAATGTATTATGTATAAAACCCAAGTATTCTCTATCCCATCCTTCTCAAGTTCCTCATTTAGGTAAAAAAAAATTCTGTCTTCTAAATCATTTGCTTCTATACTGGGAAATCTTTGATACATTTTTTTTTAATTCCACCTGTTGTCACAGAATGAAAGTGCTTCTTAGAAGACTGATTATATTAGTGGAACTACAGGCCTTCAAGATGAAAGAAGCCACCAATCACCTCCTGAAAGAGACCCCAAAAGGAATACTTCCAGGAACACTGTAAATAAATTCTAGAGTTCCTAGGTCAAGAAGAAAATATTGAAAGGAGCCAGAAAAAAAAATAATTCAAGTATTGTGGAACCAAAATTAGGATAACACAAAATTTAGCAGCTTCTACATTAAGTAATCAGCGGGGCTTAGAATATAATATTATGGAGGTCAAAGTAACTAGTATTAAAAGCAAGAATTATGTACCCAGTTAAACTGAGTGTAATCAATGAGGTGAAAATTGATATTCAAGAACACAGAGAAATTTAATTCATTCTTGAGAAAAAGAAACAAACATAAGTAGAAAATTTGACTTTTAAATGCAAGACCCAAGAGCAGCATGAAAAGGTAACCAGGAAAGGGAAATCATAAGGGACTTATTAAAGTTGATCTCTTTACATTCCTACATGAAAGATGATATTTGAGATTTTTCTCAGTATTAGTGTAGTTGGAGGGAATATAGAAAGAGGACACAGAGTGAATTGAATATGAAGGGATGATATCTACAAATAAAATTAATAAGACATAGGAAGAGGTCTAATGGGGTAAATTATCTCATATAAAAGAGGCAAGAAAATGATCTTAACAGTGGAGAGGAAGGGAGGCAGGTGAGAGGGAATGAGTGAGTCTTACTCTCATCAGAATTGTCTTAAGTAGAGAATAACATTCATGCTCAAATGTTACGGAAAGCTTTCTTAACCTAAAGGAAAATAGGGGTCAAGGGAGTAAGACAGGGGGTTTGACAGACAGAAGGGTTAACTGGGGAAAGGGGGAATCAGAAGTAAACACTTTCAAGATGGATAGGGTAAAAAGAGACAATAAAATAAATAGAGTGGGTGGGATAGGATGGAGGGAAATATAGTTAGTCTTTAACACAATGACTATTGTGGAAATGTTATGCGTGACTACACACGTATAATCTATATTTAATTGCTTGTTTTTTCAATGAGCGTGAGTAGGGAGGGAGGAAGAGAGAGAAGTTGGACTTCAAAGTTTTAAAAATGAGTGATAAAAATTGTTTTTACATGTGACTGGAATATAGGATACACAGGCAATGGGGTGCAGAAATCTCTCCTACCCTATAGGAAAATAGAAGGGAAGGAGATAATAAAAGGGAGGATATGAGAGAAGGAAGTACAGACTGGTAGAAGGCATAATCAGAAGTAAATCACTTTTGAGGATGGACAGGGTGAAAGGAAAGACAGAATAGAATAAATGGGGAGAGGGTAAAAAGATGGGATGGAGGGAAATGAATGTAGAAATAACAACTGTGAAAAAGAATCAAAACAAGTTTTTTTCTGATAAAAACCTCATTTCTCCAATATATAGGGAACTACATCAGATTTACAAAAATAAGATCCATTGGGGGAAGAATCAAGATGGCGACATAGAAGCAAGAAAACTCCACTAGCTCACCCCATAACCACCTCAAATAGCTATAAAATATGACTCTAAACAAATGCTAGGAATCCAGGACCCAAAAAATGCCAGAGAAATAAAGCTCCCACTGAAGGCACCTTGGAAGGCAGAAGGGAAGGGCTCATCACAGCACACTGGGAGTCAAGCCAACCCTGGCCAAAAAACCGGTTAGCCTCAAGGTGGCCATGACAAGCCCTGGCTAGAGCAGAGGGGAGAGTGGATCACTGACAGCTGTGGCAGTTTCCATAATTATCAACACATAAGAAACAAGGACAAAGTGAAAAGTCAGTGGAACTCAGCTAAATTTTGGGGAAAGGAGAGGGGCCAGCCATCTACCCCCAGGACAAGAAAGCAGCAGAAGCGGCCATCCATGCAGCAGCCTCCACTTGGGTGCTTCAGAGCTCCTGGCCTGCAGATTTCACAGGGGGTCAAGCAATCATTCAGAGGCTAATTGCCATTACCTTAACTTGTCTGGATTGGGATCACAGTCTAAGGTGGTGGTCCTGAGGTGCATGACCAGTGAGCCAAAGCTGGTGGGGGCTGCAGTTATGACAGCCCCTCAATAGCTCAGGCAGCTTTGAAAATCCCAGTGATTTGGGACAAAGCTCTCCCATGAATGCTGAGTTCTACAGAGACCAAAAGTCAGTAATTGATTGGCAACATGGGCAGGCAAAGGAAGTAATGCAAGCCTAGCAATCTAACTCTAGATTCCTTTTTTGGGGACAAAAAGGGATCAAAGCATACAACGGGAGGAAGACATCAGTCAGAACTCCTGCACCAAAAGCTCCCAAGAAAAATGTACAATGGTTACAGACCATAGAGAAGATTAAGAAAGATTTTGAAAACCAAATAAGGGGAATGGAGGAAAATTTGAGAAGAGAAATGAGAATGATGCAAGAAAATTATGAAAAGAGAGATAAAAACCTGACTGAAGAAAATAACACTTTAAAAAATAGATTAACTCAAATTGCAAAAGAGGCCAAAAAATCCAATGAGGAGAATAATGCCTTAAAAAGTCATATATACCAGATGGAAAAACAATCTCAAAGGCTCACTGAGGAGAATAATTCCTGCAGAATTAGAGTGGAGCAAATGGAAGGAAATGACTTTATGAGAAATCAAGATACTATTAAACAGGATCCAAACAATGAAAAAATAGAAGGCAATGTGAAATATCCCATTGAAAAAAATGAATGAGCTGAAAAATAGATCCAGGAGAGACAATTTAAAAATTATTGGACAACCTGAAAACCATGATCAAAAAAAGAACCTAGAAAGCATCCTTCAAGAAATTCTCAAGGAAAATGGCCCTGATATTTTAGAACAAGAGGGCAAAATAGAACTTGAAAGAATTTCCTGATCACCTCTTGAAAAAGATCCAAAAAAGAAAACTCTTGGGAATGTTATAGCCAATTTCCAGAGTTCCAAGATCAAGGAGCAAATATTACAAGCTGCTAAGAAGAAACAATTTGAATATTGTGGAAACACAATCAGGATAACCCATGATCTAGCAGCTTCTACATTAAGGGGTCAAAGGGCCTGCCATAAGATATTCTGAAGATCATAGGAAGAATCACCTACCCAGCAATATTGAGTATAATATTCCAGGGGAAAATATGCTCATTCAATGAGGTGGAACACTTTCGAGAATTCTTGATGAAAAAACCAGAACTGAATAGAAAATTTGATATTCAAAAAGAAGAAGCATGAGAAGGTAAACATGGAAAAGAATTCCTGAGAAACTTATAAGTTGAACTATTTACATGCCAACATGGAAAAAGGAGAATCGTAACTTATGCAACTTTTCTCAATGGGTGGATAGGTGAAGAGAATATAAATATAAATATAATATAAAAATATAAATATAATAAAATATATTTTATATATAATTTATATATATATATATTTATATATAAATGTATAAATTTATTTAATATATAATATATTTAATATATTAATATAATAAATAATACAAAAGGGAATATAAATATAAATAAAACATACACATATGTCTATATAGGAGGGTAAATATGCATATGAATACATGTGTGATTGTGTGTATACATTTGTGCATAGACAGGGTCAATTGGATAGGAAGGGGCAATATTTTAAAACGTGACATTGAGAGGTGGGAGAGACATAGAATGAGAGAAGATAGGGAGAGACAGAATGGGGTTAATCATCGCATAAAGAAGAGGTAAGGAATAACTGTCATAATGGAGGGGAAGAACAGGAAGGCAAAAGGGAATGGGTCAACCTTACTCTCATTCAATTTGCCTTTGGTAAGGAATGACATACCCTCTAAATTGGGTATCTTGCCCTACAGGAGAGTAAGGGGGAAGGGAATGAGAAGGTGTATGAAGGAATGGAGGGGAGGTAGTGGGGAGGGGTTATTAGAAGCACACACCTCTGTGAAGGGACAGGGACAAAGTAGAGAATAGAACAAGTGGGGGCAGTGGGATAGGAAGGAGGAAAACATTGTCAGTCATTCACAATATGTCCATTGTGGAGATGTTCTGCATAAGTGCACATGTATGGCCTGTATTGACTTGCTTGTCTTTCCAGTTGGGGAGGATGATGAGGGATGAAGGGAAAGAATCTGGAACTTAAAGTTCTAGAATCAAATGTTAATACATACATACATACATACATACATACATACATATTTATATGCATATTTATGTGTGTATGTGTATTCCTATTATTATTATTGTTGTTGTTGTTGTTGTTGTAATAATTATTTACACGCAACTGGGCAATAAGATATACAAGCACTGGGGTAGGGAAATCCATCTTTCCCTATCAGAAAGTCAGAGGGGTGATGGGGGAGGATATAGGAAAGAGCATATTGGGGGAAAAGATATACAACGGGATCTCTGTTCTGGGTTGGGGGTAGGGAACAGGTGGGGAGAAATTTTGTGAATCAAAATCTGTTGGAAATGAATGATGCAAACTAAAAGTGAACAGAAGTAAACAACAACAACAACAAAAAGAACAGAGGAAGTTCCACAATGCTAGAAAAATGAAAATATTGTCCCAATTTTTGAAAAAGGAGGGAGAGAGTGAAAAAGCCCAATCAGAAAATTCTAGGCCAAATGAACTTAGCTTTGATTTCTCGAAAATTTCTGTATTATTAAAGATATGGTTTTTGTTAAAAAAATAAGATCCATTCCCAATTTATAGATGATCAAAAGATATAATCACTTTTCATGTAAGGTAATTATAGCCATATGGAAAATATTCTAACTCAGATTTGATTGGATAATTTCAAGTTAAAATAATTCTGAACTACTATCTCACAGCTATTAGATTAAATAATGGGACTGAAAAGGTAAACAGTAAATGTTGGAGGGGATATGGGAAAAATGAGACATTAATGCACTTGTTGGAGTTGGTAACTAATTGAACATTCTATAGAGCAATTTGGAACTATGCCCAAAGGTCTATAAAACCATGCATACCTTTTGACATAGTGATGCCACTAGTAGTTATGTATACCAAAAGACATTTTAAAAAAGTAAAAAGGTGATGTATCTACAAACATATTTATAACAGATCTTTACTTGAGGTAAAGAATTAGACATTAAGGGGATGAACATCAATTTGGGAATGGCTGAATAAGCTTTGGCATGTAATTGAGATGGAATATTGTTGTACTATAAGAGATGATGAACAGGATGCATTGATGCAAAGTGAAATGTACTGGGTGCAGAGTAACAGGACTGTTGTAAGATGTCAGAGTGAATAATTAAAACCAGATTTTCTGCCCCATTAACAATCTTTTCACTGTTCAACACATGGAAACACAAAGCAGTGGAGGAAAACCTTTATTTTAAAAAATAAATACAGGGATGCCAAGAGACATAGTAATGTTAAAGATGTAAGCATACTCATCACTTAAGCCTCTAACAATATTGAGATAGTTTCTAATATGATTAATTTTTGGCTAAAAGTAAAAGTTGGACATTGGAAAAGTTCAGGACAGAACCTCACTAAAAAGTTTTTAAAAGAAGAATCTCACAATCAAGTTGTTGACAGAAAATCATAATTTCTCTGGTGAAGGCAGTATATTCTGAGGCGTCCTTTCCTTAGTAACTTTAAAAGATGTGAAAGTAAGTTGTATTTTCTCCATAAATTGTAGCAGTCACACATCTACTACACAGAGCTGTCGATATATGCACTGCAATAACCATGTTACCCATTTACTTAAACTCCATTAGTTTTATCACTTACATTACCAAATATAACATGGTCTGCAAATGAACACTTTTCATAAATTGGTCCATCCTTACCTTTCCTGTTTTCTTATACTTTCTCCCCTGACATAATTTTTGATGCAGCTTTCTAGTGTTGCTCAATCATTTCAGTCATACTCAACTCTTTGTAATCCCATTTGAGATTTTCTTGACAAAGATGCTGGAGTGATTCGCAGTTCCTTCTCCAGCTCATTTCCAGATGATGTAACAGAGGTAAACAGAGTTCAGTGACTTGACCAAGATCACATACCTAATAAATGTTGGAGGGTGGGTTTGAACTCAGGAAGATGAGTTTTCCCAACTCCACACTTAATGCTCTATTCACTGTGCCACTAAGCTGGCCTTGATCCAGCTATACTGGTCTATCTGATTCTCCTACTACAAATGACTTTTTCCATCTCTATGCCTTTGTCTTGGTTCTGTTCCAATACCTACAGTATTCAACCTCCTCATCTCTGCTCCATAGCTTTCCAGACTTCTTTCAAAATTTTGATCAAATCCAAATTTTTATATTTTATATTTAGATCAAATCCAACTTTTATATATTTATATATATATAATGTATATTTTATATTTTTATATTTCTCTCTGACTCTCTCTGTCTCTGTCTCTGTCTCTCTCTCTCATTTACTAGTGAATTATCACCCATGATTGCTTTTTATCTATTCACAGATTCACAGGATCATAGATTTAAAGAGGCAAAAGACCTTAGAGAATACCAATTCCAGCCTCTTTTTTTCTTTACTGAGAAGCTTATAGAGGTTACGTGAGCTGTCAAAGGTCTTTCAGCTAGTAAGTGTCTAAAGCAGTATTTAAACTCATATGTTTCTGAATCCACTGTGCCGTATCTACCCTGCATATATCTCTTACATATCTACTTATTTATATGTTGCTTCCATCATGAGAATGTGAGCTTCTTGAGGGCCAAACCTGTTTTAAAATTTCTTTGTATCCTCAGTCTTTAGTACAATGCATGGTTCTTCAAAAGTGCTGATTGATTATCTATCAGTTCCTACTTCTGCCATTCAACAAAGCAATTTTCCCTTAAGCTTATCTCACATGTATCAAGCATGTTATCTTCAAGAAAATCATGGATAAAAATGTTCACTAGGAAAGAACCAAGGACAAATCCATTTGGCATACCATTAGAGATAAGGATATAATGAAAATTATGGCTAATGCCTTATGGAATCTTATAATTTAGTATTTGCATGCATGGTGTGCCCAAAGTATGAAATGTGTGGTCCTAGTCTTACTGAAAATAAGATCCCTAGAAATTATTTCCCTAAAAAAACTTTT